>BPLR01010282.1:0-41369 GCA_021605095.1 Caerostris extrusa | reverse complement strand
ATGCATGCTTTTTAGTTTTGAAATTAAGTTTTAAATTGTAACTTACAGATTTAGTTACTTGAAGACTTTTTGAATTCAGTTGGTAACATAAAGGCAATAAATAGTGTAAACAGAGTAAAAGTCTTTTAATTAGCAACATCATATTAATATTTTTAAATAAAATGGTATCACTAAAGAATTCATCTTAAAGCATTATATCACAAGAGTCATATGCAACCTTTCCAAATGATACTCTGGGAAGTTCAAAATGAAGATATTTTAAAGTTGTAATACCTTCAATAAAGTCGCAGAATTTGCCATAAAAAAGTATTTACATTACACTTTCAGCAGCACAAAGTTAGAAACCTCATTACGGAGATAACTTTAATATCGCTGAGATATTCACAAATGAGCCTTTATTACTTCACTAATGACTCAGACTAGATAGAGAGAGAACTACTATTTTATTTATTATTATTCCCCACTCGGCTGCATTCCCTCTGGTGGGAGTTAACTCTCGTCAAACTTCATAAAAATTAAAAAATTTGAACCAATTCAATTTCTTTCGCTTTCTTTGATAAATTAAATCCATATTAAAAGCTTAGTTTTCCACAGAGCAAAACTCCCCTTCATTAAGGGCTCTGCCGCAAAAGTGTGGCACTATACCCAAATCTATAATAATGAATTTTCGGGGAACGTGTTTTGCTTAATTCCTTTTTCCAAGAAGCATGAATTTAGTGAAGAGGAAATGTTGGAACGAATTTTAAGCTCGACTTTTAGTTCCGATTCTTTAAAGGAGGAAGAGTGGTACTATGTTTGTTCTTCCCATGCAGTGAGGAAGTAGAAATTAAAACTGTCCTTTCCATCTTCCAAACTTTCGTATGCTTTACTTGATGGGTTAGTGGGGCGTAACGTGAGTGATTCGTTCGTTGAACGAATTAAAAGTATGGATTTCAGTTTGAGAAGGTGCAACTATTTCCGCTTCCGATCATTTCATAATCGGCACGGAATCACTGAAACGAAGAAACGTATAGTAATTAAAAATGAAGTGAGATAGCGATTAAATGTTTCTTGCATGGGAAGAGACGGCAGTAATTAATTCATAGTCTTTCAATATTAATTATATTTGTTAATGAACTGTGGAATTCATAAATTCATTCTGAATACCCTATCTTAGAAATACTGGTATTGCTTTGTTGTTACTGTCTTTTTCAGTTAAAAAAAGAATATAATTCATAGTCTCAATAATATATATTTCAAGTTTATTCAACAAGTTAAAGAAATTATGTGTGAAATTATAAAAGCTATAAAACAAATAATAAAAGCTTAATAAATATCAACAATATAGTAAATGCATAAAATTTCATTCCAATTAAATTATGGATTATTATAATTGCTCTTTTTTTTAAAATATTTTAACTTACTGCACATATAATATATAATAAGACAAAAACAATAAATAAATATAAATAATATAATCAATATAGTTATCAGGGAAAAGGCTACCACGATTACAGGTACATACTTTTATAAGAATAAAAAAGCATTTAGAATAATTAAAAATTCAAAAAAGAATTCTTCATAGAATATTTATATTATGCACTACATCAGATAGGCTAGATTATGTTAATAATTAAATCTTTCTTTCATTGAAAAAGTATTCAAGCAATTAACTAATCCGTATTAGTTATATGCGTACAAAATTGCATTTGGAATAGATTTATAACACATAAATTATTAAATGTCAATTTTTGTTCCGTACTTTTGTTCATTGAATAGCTTTTTAATTAGAATTAATTCATCTCTTTTACCAGATTAACAACATTTCATGAAGCTAATTTTGATTTTACTTATCAATATGCTCAATGATGCAAGATCCAAATGAAGTGAATTTTTAATTGTTTTTGAGAAAATACAAAATGTCAAATAAATTATCCATTGCCTGTATACCAGGATGAAGAATCGGTCAAAACATTTCCGGCTCCTGACTCATAGGTTGATATTTATACCGGCTCCCGACTCATGACTCTTTTTTGTAATTTGATGTACTGTGATCTTTACAGGAATTATTTAATAAATGAATAATATATATATATACAAAAATATATATATATGAATAAATTTAGAAGAATTTTTGAGATAAATTTATGGACTTTTTTTATTTGATATGTATAAAAGCATGTTTTTCACAGCTAAGAATTTTTTACAACGCATTTGTACTAACTTAAAAGACATTGTTGTACTTTTTAAATTTGCTTACACAGTTATCAAAGTATGATAGAATAGCTTGAGACAAGAAAAAGAAATTGCACATTTTAAGCACAAAAGATGCTATATTATGGATAAGCAATTTTTTTTATGTTTGCACATTATTACGTATTATTTGGCACCATTAACTAAAAATAATAAACTAATGTATTAAATAAATTCATTATTTTTTAAACTTTTTAAAAATATTTGATATTATAAAAAAATCCTTTAAAAATTTGCAATATTCTCATATATTCTCATATGCAATTATTATATTTATAGAAAAATCTAAAATAATAATAATAATAATAAAATAATAATAATAATTTTTTTAAATTTATGCTTATCTAGAGCTTAACAAATTTGATGCTACAATGGAAATAATCGTTTTATGTATAAAAGCATATTTCATATATAATAATTCTAAAAAAACTATATATATCTAAATAAATATCTTTATCTCTTTCTCTCTCTCTCTATATATATATATATTTTAAAACCTTTTTTAAAAATTATGCTAATATTTATAAGAAGCATGGTATAAATCAGATGCTACCAATGGGCTATTTACACCATTAAAATTTTTTTTTTTATTTAAAAAAATCTAATATTTGAAAATAAATTTCATACAGCTTTGTACATGTTAATCAAAAATGGCATGTGGGTAAATAAATGGCTGTTTAAACTACTATAGCTGGAATTCGGTGTTCACCTGAAGATCTGGAGTGTTCATTAGTAGACCACCTGAATCATTCATTACGAGGAAAATCCACGAGAGTGAATAATGTTGTCATCATCCAGCTTAGCGCGTTTTACAGCACTAAGCTACAGGGTGACAGCATTATTCTCTTACCTTGTGACGAATTACATAGACCGAGGCATAAATTGTTAACTGAACTCTAAAATGCAGTGCATGTAACACGTCACCCATTCACCTTGCTTATTATCCCATTCAGAAATAGACGTCCACGTTGTCCTTTAAACTTAATTCATATCTTTAAATTCACTATAAATCATTTACTTACAAAGCAAGCATAGTAAAAAGTATGATATATTAGTCCTGAAATAATATATTTTTTGTAATGATAAAATTTAGGAATCGGTTTTAAAACGAATAGTTATTTTTAAACATTTAATAAACATGAATTTTTTTAAACATGATAATTACAGTTCAATTTAGATAAAGTGACATAAATATTTCAAGTAATCATCATCATCATCATCATCAATGACGCAACAGCCCCCAGGGCCGAGGCCTCCGGCCTACTGACAGATTTCTAGACAGGAGATGCTTTCTTTTACGATGCAGGGTTGTCAACCCTACGTCCAACGCTCTACAGTCATATTAGAACGAGACCTAACGGTATAAAGGGAATTCCGAACCCTTACAAACGTCCATGGCACCGTTGAGCGCCAAAGCGCTAGCATATAAGGAAAATACGAATTTAAAATAATTACAAATTATATTATATTTAAATGGTATATAACGCTTCAACATTCCTGGTTTATTGATTTATTATAAAAACAAAAATTATAATAATATTCTTTCATCAATTTCAAATTGTTAAAATTAATTGAAAAAAATTAATAAAAGTTCATTATTTTTCAGATTATAAAAATTAATAGAATAGACTGCTTATGGAAAGCATAATTTGTATAAATGTTATTTGATTTTTTTCAAATTACTCATATTATAATACATTCTTTTCAATTAATTTTTTTCTTTTTTTTAATATTATTATTTTATTAAAATTTTCAAACGAAAGAAAATTTATATTATCAAAAATGTTTAAAATGTTATATAATCAAAAATGCAATCTAAAATATTAAAATTTTAAGTATTTAGATTCTCAGATTTCCAAAAGCCTTTAATTAATTTTTTTGCAATATTATTAAAAACTTATTTTCATTTTAATAAAAACAAACTTCTAGTTATACAGGATTTTAAACCAACAAAAATCAAAATTATAATGTAATTAATAAAATTGTTATCTTAAAATATAACTGAAAGAGACAATTTTAAATATTTATCTATACATATATTATTAAATACTTTCACAATACAGCCTTTTATTAAATATGTTTTAAATAAATTTAAAATGTTTTCTTAACATGTGTAATTTTAAAATTAATATAAAATTAATAAATAAAATTTTCATTGAAGATATTATTTTGAAACATTGTTTAATGATAGTATTTGAGGTAATAAATTAAATTTTATTAACAGTTGTTTGATTTTCTTATCACTTTAACTTATTTAAAAATAATATATTCAGATTGAAATTTAATATTTTAACACAACAAATCTTCTTTAGATGAATCCATTACATAATTTATTCATAAATATTATTTAAATTTATTATATTATTTATAAATTATGAAATTATTTAAATTATTACATAAATTAATATATATATTATTATAAATTCTTATAATAAGTGTAAAAATGTTCAAATACTTTTAAAACATATATCAAGAAAAATTATACTAACCTAAACTTTTGTAATTTATTTATGAATTTGAAAAATAAAATTATACTATCATTAGACTTCATTAAAATATTTATGTCTTGAAACAAGTTTTAGTATACTATCATAACTAGATATTTAGATTCTTAATAAATAACTGATACAACGATTATTTAAAATTTGAGAGAAGTTTGTTATAGCACATAACCATATTTTTCAATGTTGACCTCAATGGAGATTTAAAAACACCGTAGCTTTTGGTCGATGTTTTAATATAGTACAAATTTATACATCTTAAATATATATAAATAATAAAATAAATACGTAAATCCTCAAGGTATTTATAAATATTTTGATTTAAAGTAGTGCTAATAAAGCTCCAATCCAAAGTTGCACTGAAAATTCATCGAAAGCAAAAAGGCTGTTGTAATCTTTAAAAAGTGACCTCAAGTATTCCTAAAGATCTCTGGCCAGACTCGTTTTCCGATGGCGAAAGAAGCCACCGTTTTATCTTTTTCTTAATATTTAAAGAGATGATAGCGAGCACGATGGTTCACTAAAAAGCAATAGCATGCAATTACACAGTCCAACATTTCCCGTGGGATGTGTACTAGCTTTCCTCTGTCGCGTTGTAGAAGTCATTGCGGACAATTTCTGGCTACGTGAGTTGGCTCATGATAAACAAGAGACCCGGATCCACAACATAACCAGTGGACTATAAAAGCTGGCACGTACCATGTAATGGAAGGGCATTCTGGCTCAAGCTACAACTCTGTTGAATAAAGATGTGGTAAGATGTCGCATCCAAAATATCAATAACTCGTTGCACGGTGGCGGGGAGGGTTGGAGATCTGGTCTCCATTATACGCCGCGTGCTTTTCCAATTTTCTCGAGCCAAAGGCATTTAGAATTTGATGCCATGCTACCGAATAAATTTAGGATTTAGCCCTGCATTTATAGCATGTTGTCATTTTTATATGAAAGCAGCATGCTTTGCGTAAAACTGTTGCTCATTTTTTATGACATCCTCTGTTTATCGGTTTTCTACCACGTTTGAATTTTCCAAAGCTTATTTCGATAATGTTTAACGGCAGTGATAAAGAACGGCGTTTAGAGGGTTGCATTACGCATTCGAAATCACTAGTGAGGGGGGATGGAACAGTTTCGTCGGGATTGTGGGAATTTTTCGCGAGGTTCTCCCCCTTTTTTTTTTTTTTTTTTATTTTCATTTTTTTTTTTTTTTGTGTTCTTTAATTTCACGTACATACCATGATAAGAAGAGATACTGTTACCGTAATTATATTTTTGATGTTGTTTTTGTAATGGATGCATCGCATGGAAAAAATGAGTTTGCATTTGAAATCAAGTTTTATGCATTGCATACAGATAAGCCATTCGTAAGATGAATGTTAGGGGGAAATACTGTTTCTGAAGTAAGTTCCGTGGGCCACCTGATAGAGGTACTTGAAACATTTTTTTAATTCAACTATCCCAGATAGAGTAGATAATTTATTACTATCTTTTTTATTAGTTAAAAACATTTAGTAATTAAATTATAGTTGAATAATTATAAAATGTAATACATGCTTTGAATTATTTACATAATATCCAGTTCAATAATAAAAAGACTTTTCTCATAAAATTCTCTTTTCTTAAGAATTTTCAATGTGCAAAACTTTATTCAAAAATTATTCAAATCCCTGAAATCTTCTATGATATTGATTCATAACTTACGTAACTGCAACTTTTTTATGTAATACATAACTTTACTTTTCTTAATCAAATTCTCAAACTATGTTCTTTATGGCATGGTTGTATAAAATTTTCTAATCTTATATACTTTAATGTACATTGATTTTTTAAATTAACCATGATTTATCTAACTTGCTTTAGATTCTTTTCCAATACGTTTTCAGAGTATAATGTCTTATATAGTCAATTTTTATTATATATAAAATACCCATTTTGTCTCAACTTTGATATTCTGCATTGTCTTCAGTTATTAAGTTTATTAGGTCTTATTTACGTTTTTACTTAAATTTATTTTTGGTAAACTATATGCCATTTGGAAAATTGAAATAAACATTTCCTACAATCTATGAGTAAATAAATCTCCCCAAAACAGATTTATATATAAAATTTACCACTGCATTGGTAAGGGATATTTTTAATAACTGAATATTTAATAAATGGAAATTCTTCAAAATAAAAAAGTGCTTGATCACTTAACTGAATTAACGCATAAAATTTGGACCCCTTATCAATTTCCAGCAATATATAATTATTATAAATTTTGCATTTTCAAGTAGGTATTTTTTTAAAAATATTTTGAACAAAAGCTAAATTAATGCATTTTTCCTGTTAAATTTAAAATATTGTAGATTCTAATAACTGACTTTACTTGGTTGTATTTTTAGTTAATATTCAAATCAATTCAATTAACATTAAATGTAGAAGAATTCACTTTCAGCAATTGTAATATTTACTTATTGAATTGACCCAATAACACAAATATATATTTATATACTACTACATTGAAACTGTAAGTTCTATTTATTGCATTTTCTAATAATGCAAAGCAGATTTTGAGACCAAAATTAAATATTAACAGCTCGACTTTATTGATATCACGAGTTTTTGATGAATAATTAATTGAATAATAAATAATTCAATTAAACTACGCATATATCAAGGGTCATATCCACCGGATTTGTAATCAGAAACTTTGATGTTTATTTAAAAGAAAAATTGTTATTCAAATCTTAAAATAATTGTATAAAGATACATCAAACACACATTTTCATACATTGATGTGTATGTTGATATAAATTTGAATAGATACTTTATCTCAGAGTTCTTTAAAAGAATTTAGAAGAATAAAATTAATTAATTAATTTGTTCAATTGTGATGCATATTTAGTGCTTCATTTGATGAAATTTTCGTACAGAAGATAAACAAAAAACAAGGGGCGAGAAGTATGGAAATCTGCCAAAAACGATTACATTCATTTTAAATATAATTACTTACAGATAAATTTTAGGAATAAATTATTTTTATGCATAATTTAAAGAGCTGTTGCATTTATAATTAGTCATAAAAATTCGTTAATAATTTAATAAATTTGCTAATAATTTATATTTATTTATTTTTTTGGCATAAGAAAATATTACATTCTAATTTTCAAACATTTTCTCGTAATGTCAAAAAATTTCTTGTAATGTCTAAACAGAATAAGGGAAATATATTTTAATAATGTTTATAAAAGAATGTCTATCCAATTTTACAAAGCAAATTTGCATTATATTGTCTTTTATAGAAGAAAAAATTATGTACTTATCTAATTATTAACTTATATTAACTGTGCTAATTCAATTTTAACAATACAATTTTGTCATTATAATCAGTTTCTTAATATTTTTAATCTTTATATGAAAATTAAGTGCATAAAAGCAATTAGAAATTGTTGTCTAAATAGAAAAGGAAATTTTAATTATTTTATTTGTTTGTTTCATTTTACACCAAAGTAACTATTACCATTGTTTTTTTTATCATTTACACTTGAAAAGTTATTTTTATCTGCTCATGGTTTAAACATTGTTGCGACGTTTGTTATTAAATGTGAAGTCAATAGTTGTTTTGTGAAAAAAACTGTATTTCCTATTTACATTTTGAATACTTGTCTTTTATATGCATTTCCAAGTTTCGAAATTATTTGTGTCAACCACTTATGGAAATATTCGAAATTTAAATAATTATAAGTTCACTATTTCAAATAAGGAATTTTATTTTTCCAATCTTGAGTTCTATGTATTTTAGAGAGAAACAAATTTGTTTCCCTTAAAACTCGGTCTCTAACTACTTATTTAAATTCATTGATTACTATTTTCTTTTATAAGAACCATATAAATAAGATTACCATATAAATCACATTTATTTTATAGAATACTTAAAACATTAAAGTAATCGACAAATTGATTAATATTCTAAAAAATAGCTAAGAACATTTTACGATTGAGAAATCAAAAGGCAATTAAAAGACAAAATTAATTTTACTCCTGCAATAGATTCTTTCTTTTTATTGATTAAAGAATCAGAGAATAATAATAATATCAAATTAAAGATTTTTAGATGTAATGTACAGCTAGTACTTAATTTATTTATTTTTTTCCATACATTCACTGCAATTTAGAACTCAAAAACAGAAAAGATACTTATTGAGTGTTAGTAATAAATTTTATAGCAGATAAATTATGAATACAAAAATTTAGCAAAAAAAGAAGAGGAATGGTAATAAGAAAACAATTTTCTGAAAATATGTCTGAAACAATATACTAAATATATTATTATTCATAATAAAATCTTTTACATTACTGAAATTTAGATACTGAGAAGAATTTTTGGTGTACTGTACAAAAAAAATTATGAACAAAAAAAAGATGATTTACGAAAAACATAAGTTGAATGATTAGAATATTTGGGAAGTACACTTTTATTTTTAGACTTATAGACTACAGCTTGAATTTCATGTCTGAGAAATAATGATTATAATAACTACAACGGTTCAACAAATAACGACTCATTATGTTGTAAATAAAACCATCTCTTTTAATTTACGTCAGAGATAATAAATCAGTTATTATAGCGTATTGTCAGAGATAACAATACGCCATTTAAAAAGTTATTCTTTTTCAGTAAAGGAAAAGGAGAAAGAAAGGAATATTGGCATTGAAGAAAGCTGATGTTCCTCAATGATAACATGCTATAATTTCTCAGAAAATAAGAGATATAAAATCTGGTAGAATAAATAAAAGAAGCAAATTATTTTTGGCTATTATGTCTTCGAGAAAACATCAAATGTATTTTAGAATAGATATAAATTTGTTTAATTAGCAGTTAAAGCGTTTAGTATTTCTAGTAATTTTCATAAACATTGACGAGCAAATACATGCATTTTTGAAATAGTATGGATAGCAAATTATATTAATCAAAACTGTCTGCAAGCCACTTTTATTGCCACCAAATACCGCGCAATCATATCCCACATACAAGATCTCAGACCATTTTCTTTTTCAGTTTTGAGATAAGAGGATATTACATCCATGATTATTTCTTCTTGATACAGACTTCCCTGACGTTCTTTCATATCAGAAATACCAATCGCATTCGTACTTATATCACATAAATGGTACATGCCTTTCCAGATTGATATTTCCTTCTTGATCATAAACATTCGATGTTTTTCCATAAATATTATGTTTTGTCTGATAGTAATATATTAACTTAATGCAATTTCAAACATATGTCCTTCCAAGAGTATTCTTTCTTGATACTTTTTTATTTTATATTTCCCTCAGAAACAAAAGGACTTTTTGTAATTTAATTCTGTAATTATTATAAATTAATATTCGCTTGTTAACAGAAAGCTAAATTTCCAAACAAATGCCCTGAAAATTATACTAAAAAAGTGATTAATTGAATATATATTTTTTTTAATTTTCTCAATTGCATTTTAAAATCTTTTTTTAATTCATTATTTTACTATTTATTTATATTTTTTTTACTTATATTTGATTTTCTTATTTACATTGGAAATCTAAGACTTAGAGTAATATTATTAGTATAAAAATAAACTCAATTTAAATAACTTAGTGTAGTTTTTTTCTGCACAAAAGTGTAAAAACAGAAAAAGTAGTTTTACAGATTTTTCAGAATTAAAACACTAAAAAACGCTCATTGTCACATAAATTAAATTAATTAAAATTTGTACACTAAGTAAAGGAATGTAAAATTACATTGTAATAATTCAAATAAACATCTCATTAAATACAGAAATTACGATTCATTAATGGGATAAATATTAAAGTGGCATAAATTAGAAGTACATTTTTCTGAAAAGATTTATTAATTTGATAATAACTATTAAATATAACGTAATTTCTTATTTTGAACTCATAACCAAATATTGCTCTTAACGAATTCATTAAGAGTTCATTAATTTTAATGATACTAAATTAATAGGATTTTTTCGATTTATTTCAATAGTCAAAAATTTGAAATGCTATTTGAAATGCTTTTGTAACTCAATCACTATTTTTTATTTCATGCTGTTGCCATGAAACTATTAATTTGTATTTAAATGTTACAAATTAAAGTAAACAACTTCAATTCGTTTTTTATAATTTATGTTTTGACAAAATATTATATTACAATATGCTGATATATTTTAAAAATGGGAACTGACTGGAAAAAAATGTATTATTTTAGTCATGCTCAATCATGATCCGTTGATTAGAGCATAAGGCTGGAATTGAGGTAACTTATAATTTCCTTTTAAGGAAGACGTTTTTTTTACAATATGTGTTCATAAAATCTTGGTTTTTTTTATGCGAATAAAGGGTATTGCATTAATTGCATATTAATTTCAGATTTAAATTTCGAATACTTAAGTTAAAGAAAGTGGAACTTTTTAGCTACATAAAGCTTATTAACTGAATTTCCTATAATCATTTTTCTTATTATCGTAATTTGACATGACTCACAAAATTGCATTAGTTCAATACTTAATCATACGATATCTAATAGTTAGTTATTACGTTTTATAAACATCCTTGTAATGCAAGCAAATGATGTCTTACTATGGAAATGTGCAATGCCCAATGGGTTACTATGCTCAAAATTTATAATCAGGATCAGGCGACTGATTCTCAATATTGTATTTATATACAACTACACAAACACTGCTACAGAATAATACCAGAATTTATGATTAAGATCCTATACCTCGATTCTATAGAGTTATGATAACAATGATTGGAGCACAAGACAGACACATTTACTCTGGAGAGAACCAATGGAATGTATACTTCTTGAAGGATGCCTCTGATCCTTGTGGAATGTTACTTAAGAGTCATCATCGAACGTACATCAAATAATATTCAGAGCGAAATGAGCCTACTCATCTCGTGTGATCATTTCCGCACCATGTTATGACAGTTATTGTACCACTTACTGTCAGCTTTGCTGATAATCATTTGGTTTACGGTCGAATCATTTCCTTTCGCTGCCGTTATGAATGTTTAATTCCCGCTGTCATTCTCTTGTAAAATGTTTTGATGTAAGTAATTGTGCCGAATTGAGATTATGATTGATTTCATCAAAGAATATAAATGGCAGTTTTCATCTATAATTATTTAAGTATAAATTCTATATAAATTTAATTTAGAGTTCGGGGAAATTTTATAATTTCAATGAATATTTAACTCGCGCTGACATTCTGTTATAAAAATATTTTTAAAGTCGGTTATTGCATCAAATTATAGATTATGAGTGATGATGACAATGTCGCGTTCATTTTAGTCAGAATCAGATGCAACTATGAGCTGATGTAACTTTACTAATTATTTCGAAATTTTCTAAATAGGGATTTTCTATACTATTGTTAAAATGATAGGATAGCTGAAAATGCGGCCAGCAGTAAGTTCTACCATTGGACAATTTATACATTTTCTGCATGTAATTTTTGTTTTTGTTAATTTGAAGGGATCTGTAATCCCGGGTTTTTAATCGTGTAATTCTATTGTTTGTTATTATGTTGTTGTTAATTCGCAAGTTTGGTTTTTTTCAGTTTGATTTGTTACTTTTTATTTTGCAACTTAGCAAAACATTTTAATCTTTTTTATGTCAGGTGTTATATAGAGATTTAAGCTAATGTACAGGTTTCGTTGCCCAGTTTAATAAGCATTTCCACTACATTCTTTATCAATTTGCGTCTATTGCAAAATTCAATATTTTCCAAGTTCATAATTTTTTTTTCTTAATTGAGAATAGTTGTTTTCCATAATGTTTGAACTACTAAGCTGAATTGTTTCAAGTGCTATCAAATCGAATAATTTTATAGATATTTAATTTTGTTCTTCTCTCTCTCTCTCTTTTATATATATACATATATATATATATATATATACAAAGAGGGAGAGATTAATTAGTTTAAAAATATTTTGATTGAAAGTTTTTCCTTCACATCAACTTTAATAAATCTTCGTTATATATTTTTACGTTAAATAAAGTAGTTATTCAGTTACAAAAATTTATTTTTAGATTCATAACTTTTATACAAGAAACAAATTAGAGTTCATAAAAATAACTCAAAAATGTTCAGATAAATTTTATATGTTAAATTTTAAATGTTTCAGAAATTTGAATTTATGTGTAATAGCAAAAACTAAATGTATGCATAATATAGAATTTTAAATATGAAAATAACATTAAGTTTATATAACTGTAAAAAGAATAAATACGAGAATATAAATTTCTCTAAAACTAAGATATTTTTAAACTTTCTGACGATTCTTCTTCTTCTTCTTCTGATATTTATAATTATTAAATACACAAATCTAATGGGCGTTTTTTCTGGCATCAATATTTTTAGTGAATTATATTCATTAATGCTAGTATGGAAACATCAGACAACATATTTTAATAGTTTCTGAAATTTTTTCATTATTCGATTAGTATCAAAGCATTAATGGTTGATATAGGAATATAATTATCCAGAAATGTAATTTGATTAAAAAGAAAAGTTGTTGTAATGTATAAAAATATAATGACTCATTAAGCTATACATACACAACTTTCCATATACTTTTTGACAGTCCATCATTTGAATGATAAGCTTTTTTATTTTTACTTCTAACCAAGGAATGTATTGGAAAAACTTTCAAAGACATGGCAAAAAGAAATGACTTTGATTTATTGCTCTAAGAAAGCAATAGTTTAACTATTCAAATTGTGCAGTTCAGAAAGGTTTCTTATTTTTAGATCAATAACGTCACGACCAAAATTTCTCTGTATAAAAGTTCATATATAAAAATTCATGGAATACTTTCGCAACTATTGCAAAATTTATTCATACTAAAGTCCAAGACATGAGATTCTTTTGATTCAGCAAATACAAAATATCGTATAAAACGTAAATGACTTGAAGACAAAATATAAAAGTAATTAACTTCAGTACTACATTTAATTTAAAACATGATTATAATATTTGACTTATTATACTATTTTATACACTTATTTTTTTTTCATTTTACGTTCAGTAATTTTATGTTAATTAGTTTATACACTTAAATATTAGTTTTATGTTTTAGTTTTTAGTATTTCAAGAATAAATATATAAAAATGTATATTTGCTTCAACTCATTTCCAAACATTTGGATTTTTGTATATGGTTACCTTGAAAGCTTTTTTCTACATCTAATTCAACAAACACAAAATAATAGAGAATAAATAAAAACTCCCGACTCTTTGAAGAAGTTTCTTTTCGTCTGTATCATTTTTAAAGTATTTCAAAAAGGAAATATTCTGAGGCATAAAAGAAACCAACACAATTTTGAAAATTTATTCTTTGAGGTCAAGTTATAAATTCGTAAAATAATTTAAACTTGCACTTTCAAAACCATAAAAGGCGCAAGGCACACATTAGCATATAACTAGTAGCATATAATTAATAAGCATATACAGTATTATCTTGACTTTAGACGTCAAAAACTATTATTCATCTTATTTTGTTTACTTCTAGTTGAAATGAACAACGAACTTTCAATATTTTTCTTTAAAATTATCAGCCATGCTTTATATTTAATGAAAGAAATTGATATTGATATAAGAATAAAAATAAATTTCTTCCCCCTTAATTTTGTTTGTGAAAGATTTATATTGATATCACTAATTTATATAAACATGTATTATACATATTACAGCAAGTTCGCTTTTTTATGACAAACAGCAGCAAATTTTTAAATTAATAATTAAAATTTAATTGAATTTAATTAATTAAGTCATTTAAATTGAAATAATAAAATTTCAAATTCAAATTGAAAACTAATAACTTATATTTTATTAAGAAAAAAATTTAGTTCAAAATAAATTTTACTTTTAATTTTTATTTAAAACGCTAGAAGAAACTGAAAAATTGCAGATTTATAATTAAAACGCAAATTACAAAATTAATAATAATTTTTGTTAAGAAGTTAGTTATAATTCAATTTTGTTTAAAAGTCAATTTTAACAATTATTAATAAAAAAATGAGAATAAATGTTTTTACATACATTATTTAGATTTTATTTCAGGTCAATCTTTTTATAACATCGATTATTTAAAACATTTAAACTTTTAGATTTAAAAATATTACTTTCATCAAGATAAGAATCTAAATTAAATTGTTAAAATATTTCGAGGAATCTTTTAAAAGAAAAGAAATTTTTGAAACAGGAATTAATATCAACAGAATTTATTCAATTTAACTTTTTAAAAATTATTCATTGACCATTTTAAAAATCATTTCATTAATTTAAGAATGTACAGTATGTGAATTCTATATTAATTTTCGAAGATTGTATGCGTAAAATTAACACATTGCAATAAAAATTTCAAAAAAATTTATATTTTTAAAAAATAATTATTTAAATTCCTGACATGAATACAATTGGTAAAATTCGACCTATCCTTTGTAACTGTCAGGTTATTTTGGAGAGGGGGATTCACCTCATATCTTCTGAAAAATAAATATGATTAAAAAGGTATCTTCCTGCCATAAAGAATATGACTGTGCAATATTTAGTAAAACAAGAAAAACCATCAGAAAAAAAATTATTTAAGCTCATTTTAATATATTTTACGTAGCATTATAGCATTACATTGATTAAACATTAATTAAAAAATAATCCAAAATTTTTCAAAACATATGTATTGTAATTTATAATTAATTAAAATTCCTTTTTCTAAGCAATAACCAAAATAAAGAATTCATAAACTCTCCACTTTATATTATTTGACCAAATTTTGCTTACATCAAATAATGTGAAAATGTATAATGTTGTTTATATTTTATGGCCATTCTTTTAAAAGTCCTTTTTAATCAGATAAATCAAGGATTTTCTTTTGTATCCTTTTCTGATTTCAGTTCCAACTAAATGAAGAATACTTTTTTTGTTCTGTAATTTACCATGTATTATAAAATATATATATATACACATTCAAAAAATTTAATTCAGAATAATTTCTATCATAAGGAATGATAATTTTCCTAATATTGATGAACACATTTTCCCTTAAATTTTCAAATGCATAATATCAATGTATACTATAAATTTGAATCGAAGTTCAACAAAAAATCTACTGGTCTTGATAAAATTTAATATGGAAATATTCACGGAAGACTAAAAAAAAATTAAAATACATATATTTATAAACATGTATTTAACATTGAGATAGAACTTGTTTGCTAATTTATATGACTTGTTCATAAATGTTCCATCATTCAAAATGTACAAAAATGACTTACTGAATGACTTCACAATCCCTGAAATTGGAAACACAGACTGATAAAAAAGGTTTTCATAAGAATGCTGTAAAAAATATAAAGAAATTGTATCTATATTCTATTCATCATCTTAATCATGTTCATGTTCTTTTTATCACTTAAATAAATAAGAGTCATATTGTAAACTGCATTGCTTTCTCATAGAACTTCTCGAAGCGTGATCAATTTATTTTTATTGTAAAACATCACAAAGTAGTTATACACAAACTTCTTAAAAGATTTCGAAAAACCATAAATTGCATACAGAAAAAAAATGCATTAAATGCTGAATGCATGGATTTGAATGTGTGAAATTAATTCTAATTGAAAATTTAATCATTTTTCCTTAACTTGAAGACAAATATCTGAATAGTTTATAATATTTTGAGCCCTGATGGCCGAATGATTGATTAGGCTCTGGCGCTCAGTACCACAGGGTTCGAGTCCCAGCTGTGATAGTAGTGGTTCGGAATCCACTTTAAGCCGCAGGTCCCAGTCTAATTTGACTGTAGAGCGTTGGGCGTCTGGCTTACAACCCTACCCGTAAAAATGAAAACATATTTTGTTTCGAAATCTGTCAGTAGCAGACGGCCTTGACCCACAATCATGGGATTGTTGCGCCAATGAAAAAGAAGATTACAATATCTTAAAAAAAAAAATCTGCAATGTTTTTTTTTTTTTTTTTTGTAAGGGAACTTACGTTTTCTTTTTTAATAACAGAAGCAGTTTCAAGGTGGATAGCGTTGGTTAATTCTCTATTTTGTGATATTTCAGGAGGTATCTTGCAGGTCTGGGAATTACATAGTAGAAAAACAGGCAAAATCCAACTAGCAAGAGCAAACGTTAAGCTAGGACACCGAGTTTCCCGATTTTAAAAACGGTAATTCTAATGTTCGCAAGCAGTGGTATGAAATTTCAACTCTTTTCTAGTAACTCAAGTTATCAATGAGCTAAGAGTCCTAAGTACGATTTTTTTTTTTTTTTAATTTAAAACGAATAATTTATTAGAAATTATTTTATAGAAATTATATAATTTGCTTTTTTTATTGTGTAATATCTCTTCTACAAATTTTGATGCGATTCCTATCAAATGTAAAACTACTCTGTATTCCTATTTAAGAGATCTGAATGCCAACTGGCTTGTTCTTTTAAAAACAATAGGAATAAAAAGAAATTCAATGATTTCCATCCTATTTTCTCCATGCTTCTCATCCATTCCATAAATTACTAAGAGAGTAAGTGTCATTCTGCATGATCTTGTTCCAGTTATTTACATCCGTAAAGGGTCCTCAATTTGCTAGAAATCTCCGATTATTTATTCCTTTCATTAAAGTGAAATTTATTCCGTAAGCCACTTGAAGGGAGGCGTAGAATTTGCATTCACGCTGGCTTAACGCGAGCAAAGTGTCAAATCAAGATGACTGCAGTCTTTTCGGGATGCCAAGTCCAGATGCTCTGTCATCTTTGGCCACATTTTTTGGATTGTGAGCTACGTGAGGTGAATTTTCGTTCTAAAAATGCGTCATATTTAAATAAAGTCTAAGAATTTATTCATTTTTTATTTAATCAAAAAAATATACTTTAGTTTGGAATATTTTATCCAATGAAAAAATATATTTTAGTAAAAAATACTTTTATTCGACTTTTTATTTAATGATGTCCCCAACATATACAGGTCAAATGCATAAATAAAAAGTTTAAAAAAATCAGCGATTATTGCAAATTATTACACAGACAAAACTGTAAATCATTATCCATATACAAACAACAGAAAGAACGGCAAAAATTGTAGAAGCATATCAAAAGAAAATAGTACACATTTATACACAGTACTTAATAACAGGATTAAAATAAAGTCTTCAAGGAAATCAATAAATATTCATAAGAAATTAAAATATTGTTTTTAAGATAGCTTTATCAAAGAATACCTTCCTTTAGGACATTCTAAATCACGTCACTTTTATTCACTAAATGATTGATCGTAGTCAAAAATAATCTAGCGAAATTTTTTAAATATATATATATATATATATAGATAGATAAAAGTTTAAAGATAATATAAAAACAGTTCGTCTTTATAAAATCAAATATTTTTATGAAAGTAAAGACGATGCTAGAGAAGATTTCAAGACTTACATGATTACTTATTTATTCTAATTTAATGTAATTTAATCTACCTAGTCTTCATTTATTGTAATTTAATCTATCCTTGCAACTGACTGCATCGCGTCACTACAAATTTTTAACGTGCTTTTAAATTAATAATTATAAAACATTATGTATGTTTTCTAAATCACGCATATGATAATCTGTACAAGGTTTTTTGTAACGCATTACTTAAAATACGATAAAAATTCATTAAGATAACTTACCTAACTTAATTTAATTCAGTAAGAAATATCACATTTGAATTTCTGGTGTTATTGATGCTGTTTATAAAATATTTGAAGTTGATATATATTATATCACATATAAGTTTAAACTTTTTCAGCCATATTAGGAAAAGTCATTAAAAATTAATTAGATTTAGCCTCAGTGAGAATATTGCAGCACAGTTGAAGTGCCTAATGGTATTTGCAGTGTTTTTCTCCCTAAGAAACAAAAATGAAAGTAGTTACATATGACAAATCTTCCAGGTGGGCAATAATTCCCTTCCTTACATCAATATTCATGATATTTTATATAGTGGAACACAGTGTTTCTAATGTAAAAAAAAAGCAGCAATATTAAGTCAAAGAGCAAGTAAGTTAAAAGCAATATTAAAGCAAAGATAATTTAATAATAAAGTAGAAATCACTTCAGAAAAATTAACTTTCTGTTCATTTTTCTGTTATTCCATTGGAATAATTAATCAGTCCTTTAATATTAAAATGGTTTTATTGGCATTCTATGTCATGTTAAGTATTATAGGAGATAAAACATTTACTAGATCTCAGCAATTGTATTTAGTGAAACTGCTTTTTAGAATTATAACTACTTCATTTATTATGTAAATCTCGATTTACAAATTTTCCAGAAAATTTTGATAGTGCATATATGATAAATATCTTAAAAGATAAATGTTTAGAGACTGTTATTATAATTTATCAGCTAATAGGTTGGGGATCAACCCATTCCGGACCAGTTGCCAAGAAAATATTCCTTAAAACCAGGAAATATCTTCTATTAAGCTGATCAGCAATGATCAAAGTTTTTCAATTGATTAAAGGTTGTAACATTTAACTCTGAAAGCCAACTTTCATAAAGGTTTCGCAGATCAAAACAATAGTCTTGATAACAAGTTGATCAATAGTCGGTATTTCTGCAATACTTATGCCAAAAGTTGGAGAAATTTTACTGCAATTTGAAAATTTTCAGTACAATACGATTAATGTACTCATAATTTTGAATTTGTTCATCTTATTCTTGAGCTATTAATTTAGCAACCTTTCTTGAGAGAAAGCCAATAGGATAAACTACCCATCCGTCTCAAAAGATTATCCTTTTCAAATACATATAAAAACAAACTCATATCGTATGTATTAGATTAAAGCCAAGGACTAATTTTTAATTATAATTTTGGTACATCTATATCAACAGCAGACAAAGCAGATACTAAATCAACACGTGCGTTGCTTGCACTTCTATGTAATTTTTATTTTTCTAATTCATAGCATCTCTCTTTTTTTTTCCTTTTTTATAGCTTGCAATTATAATTTTATAATTCAAATAATCTTTCTTCTTCTTCTTTTGCATCATTTATTATATTAGTCAGTAATTCTTAATAAATTCTTCTTCATATGTATGGCAATTCATTATAACTTGTTTAATCTCAATTATTCTAAAATTATCTTTAATAGCAATATTAAGGTCATTCATGCTAATTGTATTAGATTTGTTTGCTGTTTCTATCGTAGCTATTTATTTCACTGTTTTTATTTTTAGCTAAATATGCCATTGTATAATATTAAAACAATATTTAAATATGCAATCAAATATTAATACTTTTTACATATTAAATAATATTTTCATAACAGAATATTCGAATGAAGAGCATAAATTATAAATTAGTGAGTAAATCATAATCAAATAAATAGCATTCATAAAAATAACTTTATAATATGAAAAAAAAAAAATTAAAGGGCTTACAATATTCAGACATTAAGGATACGATAAAAATATTATTCATAATAGTTTTCTCAAATAAATCAAATAAAATTAAAGTAAAAATAAAAATTTTCATCAAATAAACAAATAATCTTTAAGCATTAAGGATTTGTTTAATTAAAATAATATTTCCTATTGTTTCTCAAATGAATTGAATAAATTATATTAATCAAATCAAACCGTCCTACCGTATATTCGATTGCAGAGAAGAAATGTTTTCGGTATTGGGATAATTTTAGATAAATTTTATTTGCATGCTTAAAAGAAATAAATCACATTTTAAACGGGAGATATTGGGCCACCTCATACGAATTCTAGGAACGCTATCTGATCAATCTGCAATCGCACTTTTTCTCCATGAATAGCCATTGGGTATGGGGCACATGAGGAATGTAAGTCTTTTGGGGTCGGGGAACATGAGATCAGTCTGAGGAAGGATGCGCCATAACTGATAAGTTTGTTACTGTATGTAACAAACAAGTGTATGTAAGTATTTAATCTGTATGTTGTTTATTTATACAATGCGAATATATATACAATACATATACATATCCATATACAATGCATACACATGAGCCAACGGCCATACCATGATGAATATACCGGTTCTCGTTAGATCACCGAAGTCAATCATCATTGGGCGCGGTCAGTACTTGGGTGGGTGACCACCTGGGAGCACCTCGTGCCGTTGGCATTCACACATTTGGAACCTGAATGGCCGAGTGTCTAGCGCTCTGGCGCTCGGTGCCACAGGTTTCGGGTTCGAATCCCGGCGGTGCCATGGATGTTTGTAGTGGTTCGGAATCCACTTTAAGCCGTAGGTCCCGGTCTCCTATGACTGTAAGAGCGTCACGGAGCCAAAGTCAGACTTATACCTACTGGTGCTCCATCACAACAGAAGCTGCTTCATTCCCCTTCAATCATGAGTGCGTATGGGCTCGTGGGCTTGGCCAGCCAAGTGGGATAAGAAACAACAACATACATACATACATACGAAGGCATATACATATACAATACATACGAATACACCATCACGGATATTTTTCTAACAGGTTTTTATATTTTTTGTATCCTTTTTTATTTATGAATCAAATTTGAAATATTTTAAATTGAATATCTTCAAACTAGTAAAAAATTTTCCCCATTTCATTTTTTCTCATCCTTAAACATAAGCTTATTATGTCCAATGATTTTTTCCATATCGCATAAAATTTTCCACCATTTCAAGTGAAAAATTAATTCAAATATATTAATTCAAATTAATTTATTATATTAATTAACCTTTTTTCAAAAGTGTAGATTATACTATAGCTTAGTTCCGTTACACGTTTATTAGCTTAACGCATATTTAATATCAAAAGGAACAGTTTTTCTGGCACCAAACATTTCTGAAAATTCCAAATTTAATACACTAATTTAAATATGTTATTCTAATTTTTCTTTAGAGAAGTATTTCTTTCATTTAATTTAGTTTTATAATCTTCTGTTAAATTTCTTCTCTAAACTTTTTCTGTTTTTTTGCTTATAAAATCACAAATTATAGGTTTAGAGTTTTAACAGTCAACGAAATATTTATAGTGAATTTGAAAGACTTAAACTAAGCTTAAGTTTTTTTTTAATTTTTGTTTAGCTTAAGAGGACATAATAAGTTCAAAAAATTTACTTTGATACTACAATCAAGCTTTGTGGGAATATTAATCTGCAAATTAATCGTCGGAAAAATTTGTTTCTGTTTAAATAAATATGAACTTATTCCTTTCCCTTTAGATTAAAAATTATTAAATTTTTTTTTATGGTTTTTGAATGATTTTTACTAATGTCCAAATAATTCATTGTTGTAGTATTGTTGGTTGTGCAGCTGACACATGTTTGAGAACACACAGCTTTATTTACACGCGCTCAAACACCACATACAATTAAAGATAGACAATATTTAACACACTTAAAGACATATAATTGAGATACTCAGGTACGCATTAGATACTTGAAATATATTACCTCTCCTGGTGAAAGTCTGTAGACCAATTTATACACAGGATAGTGCTAAATATAATTATTCCTCTCTGGATGAGAGATTACAAAGTAAATGTTTCTCAACAGAAGCGCGTGATTGTGCTGTACTAAATGTTTCTCAGGGGCATCGCCGGCTGCGCTGTACGTTCTCTCCGGTAAGAATTTCGATGCCTACTGACCATTTCTCCTAAACGCCACAGGTGGGGGGGGAGGGCTCTTACAGTGCGAGGTTTGGTTTGGTTTATCGCTCTACGGTCATCTTGTGGCCACAAGGACTAAACAGACCGGGACCTACAGTTTAAAGTGGATTCCAAAACACTGCAAATATCCATGGCAGCGCTGGGACTCGAACCCGAAACATGCGGTACCGAGCGCTAGCCACTCGGCTATCATGCCCTTGCAGCGTGTAGGAGGAAGCACGGTTACAATGCATATTTTTAAACATCTCAGTAAATATGATATTCACCGTAATCGTTCTATAAAGTAAGGCTACTAATTTATTTTAACCTAGAAAAATATAATTTTTGTATTATCATAACAGGAAATTCATCTTTCTTTAACAATGTAAAAAACAAATTTTATTGAATTCAAATTTTCTCTTGCTTTTTAAAATAGATTATCAGATAAGAGGAGAGATAAAATACACTGGTGTCCAAAAGTTAAGCATAATTGATAATTATGTGAATAAAGAAGGAACTGTAAATCAGAATGGCGGGAAACGTGATATGCGAGTGTAAAATAGTTATAAAATAAGAAAGCAAATCAAAAGAACGATAATAATTAATTTTATTATCCAAAGTAGAAGTTTGAAAGAAAACTGAGCAGAGCAAGGGTTCACACTTTAAAGAAAAAAATGAAAGAAAACATTAAATAAAATACTGAAGCTGCAGTTTAATAAGGCGTGTGGTCACCTCTGACAGCCAGGCACGCTGCACAGCGATTTACCATACTTGCTATGAGATGATGAATGAGTTGTGGGCTCAAACGGTTCCAAGCTTCTTGGACAGCTCTCTTCAGTTCTGTAACGGAGCTTGGTGGGTGCGAAAGGGCTGCAATTTGTCTGCCGAGCATATCCCATACATGCTCGATAGGATTTAAATCAGGGGAGTTTGCAGGCCACGACATGCGCTGGATGTTTTCCGTTTCAAGGAAGTCATCAACCAGCACCGATCGGTGACATGGCACATTATCATCCATGAATTTGAAGTCAGGTCCGACAGCACCTCGAAACAAGCGAACATAAGGCTCAAGAACTTCGTCTCTGTATCTTTGACCAGTCACAGAACCCGTGTCAAAGAAATGGAGGTCTGTGCGGCCGTCCATCATGATGCCTGCCCATACCATTACTCCCCTTGATGGAAAATGATGTCTTTCCGTTATGTTTCTTGGTTCAAAACGTGTTCCACGTTCTCTCCATATCGTTAACCGACGAGAATCACTACTCAGACTAAACTGGGACTCGTCACTGAACATCACATTGGCCCACTCTCCCACACTGCAATGTTGATGTCTCCAGTTCAAACGAGCGCGTTTATGCGCAGACGTGAGGGGAAAGCAAACTGCTGGTTTTCTGGCATACAGGTCAACATGATTGAGTCTCCTGTAAACAGTTTGTCTCGAAATTCGTATTCCTGTGACGAATGTGAGCGCCGAACCCAGTGCTCTGGCAGTACTGCCCCTCTGACGTCGCGCACTTATTACCAGATATCGGTCTTGGCTAGGGATTGTGACTCTTGGTCGACCTGATACTGGTTGTCAGGTAACATCTCCCGTTCTTTGAAACCTCTGCCACAGTCTTGAGATCACAGACTGGTCCACATTCAAAATTCGAGACACTTCGGTTTGTGATCGTCTGGACTCCAGCATTCCAACGATTCTTCTTTTCGCAAACATGTCAATTGGCGTCTTTGTGCCATCATTCACCTTGTTTGATAGTTAACAACGTTCCTTCGCGCAGAAGTTGCACGAAACTTGTCTGAACTGTCTATGCTGCGTGCATCGGTTTCTCTGCGTTCCGACATGCGCAGGTGTTTCGAGCAGGACGTAGTCGACTGAAAGGTTTTGCATAAACCCAATGTTTCTTCTTCACCCAATTAATATCCGCAAGAAATTTGGAATAATTTTACGAATATTTACTCCACGTTTTTCGCATTTTACGATTTATGCTTAATTTTTGGACACCAGTGTAGGTATTTCAACTATCATAAATTATATCATTTTTCAATCAACTGAATGATTCGTAATGTATTTGTCATGAATTAGTTTCCTCGTGAAAAATTGATGTTTTGACAAATAACATCAATTGCTTTTCTAAAGTTCGTTGACTAAAGCAGTTCATAATAGGTCAATGCCTATTTAAAAAAATCTACGAAGAAAGTCAAGAGAGAAAATATTAATGATCAATTTTAATCTTTTGAAAATGTGTTTTTCGCCAAGTTACTTAACTTGTGTCTTTAAATGCTCTGAATTTTAAAATAGGGTTGAAAATTAATTTCTATAAAATTCCTTAACATTGAAAATAATGAACTTGTCTTGTGCAAGTACTGATATTTCTTACAATATGTAATATTGTTGCTTTGTAAATATTGTAATATTCGACTGTATATATTATAATACTCTCCTGAAAAAAAGTTTTCAAAATCTTTAAAAATAGCATGACAAAAAGTATTTAACCTTTAACTACATTTGTAAGACATTTTTAAAACGCCCCAAAAGAAGGTGTTTCTATTCGTTATCCGCATTAACGTTTAAAGGTCACATATGTTATTTTTATGCACTGATTGCTTTTCTCAATTTTTTCTGGTTAACAAAATTGCTGTCTATATAAAAGAAATAAAGTGGAATAAAACCAAAAATAAATAAATAAAGCACTTTTACACTTAAAAGTTGCCTCTGCTCTTATTACTAATAATTTTGTATTTTTCAGAACTTTTAATGAAACTGTTAGCAGAGTCTACTGCAATTGAAACTTTGTGAATGTTGTTTATATCAAATGATTAAATGGGAATAACAAATTTTTATATTTCTTTTATTAAGAATATTAGAATTAGCACAAAATGTTATAAGTAACTTATTATATTGAATTAATTACTAAAATATTATATTTGTTTGTCTAAATCAAATAATCTAATCTTTTATAGTGCGAATTTATTCATAGTAATAAAAGGTTCCAAAAGAAAATACGCTAATTAGAAATCAGCTAATTTCAAATACTTTATATGCTTATATGAGTTGAATACATAGAATACTCTGAAACAAATTAAGGAAATTTAAATTCGTCGACGTAAGCTAAAACCTTTTATTTAAAAAGCCAAGAAATCAATTGAAATTCTCGAGTTACTTCTTTTCTTTCATAAAATATTATTTAAATTAATATAACGTTCTAAAATGAATTGATTATAAACAAACACAGAAATTCCCTCTAGTAAACAAGGCGCTGTATTCAGCATCGTGTTTAAATAGGAATTAAAATTCTATTCAAGAATATCTGAAGAAACACATTTTATCAAACTCGAGAATCGTTATAATTAAAAATACATTTTTATTGTGTTTATCCTTTTGGAATTATTTGCATTTGGAACAAAAGATTGTAATTTTAATTACGAATGCACATTTTATGTAACAGTAAATTAATTGTACTTTTCTCGGGGTTTTGTAAATATAATGCAAGAAATAAATACTTACGCGACTAGCATTTAAATAAATTGTGGTGCTCAATTATACATTGTTAACTTTGGTAAAACCGAAGTAATTTTTCAGATTTCCTTTTGAACTTGAATTATGTGAATATTAAAGGCTAAATTATTCAGATGTTTTCTTTTTTTCCTTTAATATATTCTATCTATGCTGCCTTTTGAATTTTTATCCTTTTTTCGATAATTGAAAGCCATATATTTACAGCTACTTCATTTTATAAGAGCTGCATAATTAATCAGCCCCAAAAAATTGTTACCTAGGATCGTCAAAAAAAATTGCTTTCAAAACATAGGAAGTATAAGTAAACGTATTATTTTATTTTTAAAATATATACAGGTATGTAATTGTTATTTCTGTTATGCAAGTAACGATGCGCTTAGCTATTATTCTAAACTACCCAAGTTTTATTACAGCCTGCATTTCAGTCACTTGAAAAGCAAGTAAAACTAAGAGATGTTACGTTGGATGATCTCATACTGATTTGTGTTCTCTGAAAGTCATATAAACTTTAGAGCTACTTTATTTAATAGAAGCTGCATAAATAATCAGCTCCAACAATTGTTACAATCTAGAATCGTCAAAAATTGCTTTCAAAACATTTGTTGGATTTTTTTTTTGGAATTCTATTACATACAATGATGAAATGAGGGACAGTTATCCTTGACCTCCCAAAAACATTACTCACTCCTCAACTGATACTAGTATTGACATCCCTTAATGATGTTTCGTCTTTGAAAATGTCTATCAACAGGTGTCAACAGTCAGATGCTTGAAAATCAGCTTTACTCAGGAAAATATCAACAAGAATAATTCACTCATAGAAATTTTAGTCTCTTTTTCAATTAATTTCATAGATTGTAACATATAGAACCGTTCAAAACACACTCGAGTCTCGATAATCCGAGTGAATTGAAATCGTCCCTCCTAACTCGGTGACTAAGTTGTGAAGAGAACTTCACAATTTAAAAACAAGGATAAACACATTAAATTTTATGACGAAATAGAGTTATAATTCTGTTGTTTCTTCTTATCCCACTTGATAGACAGCAACATCTGAACCAAGTCCAAGCACCCATGTGGTCTCATGGAAGGAGGGAAAGGGAGAAAAGCTTATGTTGTGATGGAACACCCGTAGGTAGAAGTCTGACTTGGCTCCGTGACACTGACTCCGTGACACGTGAGCCCTATGCCCAACGCTCTAAGTCATATTAGACCGGGACCTACTGCTTAAAGTGGATTCCGAATCACTAAAAACATCCATGGCACCGCCAGAACTCGAAACTGAAACATGTGGCACAGAACGTCAGAGCGTTAATGACTCGATTATTAGAATTACAACCTAGTTATGATTATAATAATAACAAACACACAAAAATAGTGAATGAAAATTTATCTCAAACAATTTCATGATTTAATGATGCCAATATATATATATCGTTTTTTTCTTTTCATGAAAACTCTCATTTGCATATAAATTTCTGTTTCAATTAGTGAACGGCAACTTCTAATATTGCCGTGCTTTCTGCATGCAAAATTCCTTTATTTTTCAACCTTTAATTCCTCAATTTCATTTATTTTCTTTATCTATGAAATACAGGCATTATGAAAATTAGTAAACAAAACGCCAGTTTTCTTGTTCACAACTACATCATCTTACTTCTATCAGTTCCAGAATATAATGCCACATTCATCTAACAAGTTCACATGTCAAGTACCGATATTAGTCACACACGTAGAAACAAAATCGATTTCTCCAAACCTGGGTGGCAAGCAAAGAAAAAAAAACGAAAATTCCAAGAAAAACATATTCTTAGACCTTGAGGAGATATTTAAGAACATGTAGCATGTAGCATAAATGCATCCTAGTCTTCTCGGATGAAGCGAAACATGATTTGACGAGACTTGGATTATCCAGAATATATGCTCAATAAATTTAATAATACACTGCAAGACATAGAAAATGCAACACCATAAAAGAGTGGGTAGAATAGATGAAAATTGATATACATACAAAGAATGCATATGTTAATAAGTGATGTTATTCAAAAGAATATAATTTTATATTGCAATGAATATTACACGGTGTTCCATAGGAAGTAGGACCATATCTCGCTACCCTAAGAGGTACAGATTCAATTAGCATGTACATAGTATCCTGAGGGACGAAGCCCATATGCTCTCAACCATCTTCCCCAGTTCGTCCTTCGATTGAGGACGAGGCAGGCCAGACAAACCATTACGAATCACGCTCTAGATATACTAGGCTGGTGAGAGATCAGGAGACATTACAGGTCAAGGAACCAACTAGATATCCATAAGCATTAACCCTATGACTGTCTAGACATCAGTCCAAGAAAATGATGAAGGCAATAACGGGATTTTAGGTACTGTAACTCTCTTGATTGAAAGTTAGTACACCAAGCTTTAAGATGTCAAATAAATGAAAATACTTTGATAAAAAACAATCTTTTATGCTAATAGTTTAGACAGCAAAACTAAAAAATTAACAACTATGAAATTTCTTCGATGAATATGCTGCAAGATATTTAAGAGGTTTTCAAAATTCCAATGCTTACATCTTTAAGATCAGTATATGTCATATCTTTTAGATCAGTAGTTTTTGTAGCTGGTATAAAAATTCTTAAAATAAAAGTATTCTTAGAAAATATATTTTATTTATAAATTCGTAATGATTAAATAATCTTCCAAAATTTTATTAATGGTCACTTTGTTTACTGCAGTTTTGCGTTTATTAAGAACTTTTTGTAAATTTAAAAATGTAAGATTTTTCACGATCTTATGTTTTTAATAGATCTTATGGTTTTAATTTTAATATATTGAAAATAAAATAAACATATGCAGCTTGTTTTATTTTGAATATAAATGATATTGCTGAACAGAACTCATAAATTGAGATTTATTATAAAGATGGATAAAATCACGAAGTAAGCGATGATACTAGAGTTATAATTGTTATAATAATCTCGGTGTACCTCGAAATAAGTATTACGCATCCAAGTTGAAAGAATAGCACATTAGCCCTTGTATTCAATGCTGCTCTTTTCTAAAATGACCGTTTTTTATTCATAATCTGTATATGTTTTCAACTAAAATAATAAATGCCTTTTGAAATTAATTTAGTCATGCATTCTATTTATTTATGTTATAGCATACACATATTTAAATTGTATAATTTCTACAACTTTGCTGGTCTCAATCATGTTTTCTTTATTTTAAAATGAAGGGGATGTTTTTGAATAAAAATTATTTTGATACAGATATAATAAATATATATATAATAAAACAATAAAATTCAAATCAAAATGAATTCCAGTTAATAATACTTCTAACTGAAAATTAAAAGAGGCATCTTTTTGAGTTAAATGATTTAGTAGAGCCATTTATTGAAGATTTTTTTAACTGAAAAACTGCTGTTCCATAGATTTTATAAGACCATACAATACATTTTAGATACTTTAAAAATTATGAACTTATCAAAATTTATTAGTTTTATCAATTTATATGAACCTGCATCTATTTATAATTTTTGAAAAAAAATGACAGTAAAATGCTGACATTTAAAAATATATGAAGCAATAAATAACGCTTTTTTTGTAACGTTAAAAAGCATCAATAACCCTCTGTCTCTTTAATGTTTTGCTCAATTCTTTTAAAAATTCTTACATTAACATTATAAGTCATTGTATTACTGAATGTAAAAAAGCAGCAAAACAGATATTATTTTTTCAGATATCAAAGTACAGTCTGATATATTAATATTTTGAACCACACATCTCCAAATTTTTATGAAAAACAACACCGTTCAATTAATGTTTTTCTGCACGATATTTGAATGTAACATTTTTAAGTAATGAGATCTGATATCTAACTCGATTTCCTGGCATTTGTTACTTTAGTTGTTTTACCGAACTTTCAAAGTCATTATCCTTTTCATCTTCACGTCTTACGAATAAACTATTGGGGAACAAATCAGGAACTCTAGAAATTTACTGAGCAAACTCGAAAATACCATCTAGACTTTCAACTTATTTAATCAATACTTTGGGCATGTGTCTTTAAATTTCCATTGTTTCACTTTGTATTAGAATTAAATGCTCCACGTGACTTTTAAAGCAATGATTAGAAGATTCAAAATCACGTATCAAACAGTTAAAATTGATAAGACTTCTAGAAATAGAAAGTTTGATTTAAAGAAAAATTTTATTCTTGAAGTCAGTGATTTTCAAATTGTGAGGCAACAGTTATATTGATAAGATTTCTCGAAGTAGAATGTTTGATTTAAAGAAAAAAATTTATTCTTCAAGTCAATGATTTTCAAATTGGGAGGCACGATTTCTAGAAAGACACAAATGGATTAAAAAAAAGGCGTATAGTATTCCCTAAAGATAAAAAAAATTAGCATAAATAAGATGTAAGAATATTTTGATAGAAACAAAGAAGAACTTTATAAAAATTATAGTTATTATATATTTTAAAATTACGTTCCGATCCCTTTTTACCAGATAATTTTGTTTGAAAAACTTATCCTTACCATTGATGACCTATCACGTCCTTTTCTTTGATAACTGATGACTTATAACGTTAGAATATTATTGCCGTAAGAAATTTAATAATTGATATTTAGTGATATTTCATTTTACATATTTTTAATTAATAGCATTGCTGTAGACTAATATTTCGAATACTTTAATTTTGAATTTAAGAACTACAATATCTATATATTGTTAATATAAAAACAAATTGAATAAAACATCAAGCCTGTTTTATCACTAAATGGTTGGGAGATCGACAGACTTTTCCCCTTGTTAACGGAACGCAAAACTCGAAAATTTGAGAGCCATTGTTGTAAAGGGAACCTTGGTGTGTGGTTAAAAATGGTAGACAGTTTGTGAGGTTCTCACGGATTTTTGCAAGTTCTTTTAAAGATAGCGGCGAATGAGCAATTTTTGCGCACGTGAGAAGCATAATGAAAACACCGAAACGTGAGTTCGCATTGCCCTCCCACCCTGAAGCCATCAAGCAATTCGCAAAAGTAGAGACTGTACTTATTTACCTCATTTCTGTTGAATAAAGATGAGGAGCAAAGAAAGAGTAGAAAGAAACTGTGAAAGAAATAGCTGTAACATGTCATCGATGCAAAGATCCATTACACGCTTGCCGACTTTCCAATTTCTCCCACTGCCGATGTATTTACAAAATCTCATGCGTTTTAGAACTGTGGCAAGAGAGTTTTATGGGGGAAATTGAGACCACATTCGAAACCATCACACACTGTATTTAATGTCTGTAATAATCGATTAACGCTTTCGAGAAAGGACCATCAGAGAAAATCGTGCATGCTTTTGTATCGGTAAAGTATTAATCTGAAATTCGATTGTTGGTTAGCAGTACGCTTCTTGCAGGCTTGCACAGATTGTGAAAATCTGAAACGAGGTGCGAGGCCTCACTCAATCAATGCAATTGAGTTGTGTGGAGGGAGAGATAACCTCTTACAGATGAATGAAGCATCTCGCTAATTAAAGGCTTGTGTGGTAGATGATCACAGGTTCTATGGGAATATTACCTTAAATACAATGAATGGCGGTTTGATTAACTTATTGGAAATTTCAGAGATTAGAGAGGTGAGCACGTTTCGATGTGTGCATCGAGTTGTATCGTTTTAACTGACGATGTATTAGAGGAATTAAATCAGTACCCTCAAGGCTTTCGGTTGGGAAACGCACTTATAGAAAACCTATAATATTCGAATACAAAAGGTGTGTTTCGCCGCAAATGGACTTTGCTGTTGAACTTTACTTAATGAAATACGCAGAAATGTAGAATTAACGTAATTTGATAAATAATAGCTTAATGGTTGATAAAGTTCAAAATTGCAGTGTTGGAGCAATATAGTGATAGAGGGCGTTCTGTGTCAAATTAATCTAAATTGTCGAGCTTCATCTAAGAGGAACTTCATAATATTTTGATAATGATAGTGTGGTATATTCATTCTAAACAGTAACTTGCAATACTGGGTGAATGTGATGAAAATTGATGTAAATATTTAGCACCAATGTGATTAAACAACATAATTAGAAACATATAAAAATTTTTATTATAAAATAATTATTTAAATATATTTTGGACATTATTTAATTAATCATTATTGTCTCAAAAATAATTTTTTTAGATTTTAACTCTTTCAACATAAGATACTTTGAAAATTCAATAAAGGTTACTAAATGTTAATATACTGACACATTCTTCTCTTCGAAACATATTTATACTATATAGTTTGTTTTTTAAAGCTATATAACTAAAATAAATGGATGGATTTAAACATTGTTTTAGGAATTTCATCTATATATCATATTATAAGCCCACCTAAGTTTTCCTTTTTTAACAATATAAAAACATTTAACTAAAAGAAATCCTTACAGTGATAGATTTAACCATTGTTTCAGAAAATTTCACCTATGTATCATACTATGAACCCACCAAAGTTTTTCTTTTAACGATATGATAAAATAAAAACATTAAACTAAAAGAAATCCCTAGAATGATTGATCTAAACACTATTTCAAAAGTTTTGAGGAATGAAATACAGATTTTTTTCATTATCTCAGAATTGTTCAGAGTTGTTTTAATTGCTCTAAACTCAGTTTTTCTAAATATTACAGATTATCGATGATACAAAATATTTATCAATTATAAAATAAATCAAAAGCACATTAATTTCTAATACTTAGAAAACAAAAGTTAAATGAAAAAAGCTTGAATTACTAGCTTTTAGATTGACAGTATAAAAAATATTAATTAAGAAGCTCTTAAAATTTACAGTTCTTATAAAAAGAAAGAAATCAAAGATAAAAATCATATATTTTAGAAAGTATTCTTCACTTCATTACAATTTTAATAAGGATGCATGTAAGATTTACACTGAACCTAATTTTTTTGTTATGCAATATATGAATATGATTGCAATGTACATATATTCAATTTATTTTATCAATTTTATAAACTCTGAAATTTTAACAACCATTTTTTAATTCCACCAAATGAACTAATTTATACTATTGGATACTTTTTCAGATTCAAGAATACATTTCTCTTTCACCGGTAAAATTAATTTAAATGACATTGTTGGAAAAAATATGTTTTAAAATTACCATATAATAAACATTAATTTTCTGACGTTAGGTTTAATATGTGTAAATTTATTCCATCCAATGGAATTAAATATTACGTCTGTATATACTATTTAAACAACCAAACCATTTTGAACAACAATTTCCTAATAAAATAAATATTATAAATCATTTTCGTATTCATTAATCAGCTTTAGAAATTTACACTTAAATTAATATATTTTTCAGGAAATATTCAGATATGTTAAGCTCTTCCATTAAGCGACATGCATACATTTTATTAAATATTTAAAAGTGCAAGAGTGTCGCCATGAAGTGACAACTGCAGAAAAACTCCCCCTACAATGATGACCCCAACTGAGCGTGAATGAAGAACATTTGGGCCGAGTTTTAATTTTCAATATTAAATTACATTTTTTGTGAGCGGAGAATTAATGTTCATCTTTTGAAACAAATATAAGAGAGTTTTTAAGCAATTGTGTCACGAAACTTAAGACTGTTTCAGAATAAATTATTTAGACCGTTAACTCTGTGACACTTCTTGCAAGGTTTTAACAAATTGAAGTGGCAATCACTTTCTATGCAGAATCTAAACTCTTAAATTTTCCAGAATACCATAAACTTTCATCAGAAACTCCCTAAGAAGGTTCTTTATTTAACTGTATGGTGTGGAAATTCTCATCCCAAATTATTATAGATGTTCTTCCCTCACGTGTTTTATTGGAAAAGATGAGAATTGATCGATTTCTTTTTCTTTTACATTTAAAGATTTTTTTCCTTTTCTTTTTGTTGATAGCTGGAGTTCTTCTCAAAATTCCTGAAGAAGCAATTATTATTTGTTGATTCCAATTCTTTCTAGCGTTAGTTTTGAGAACGTGTCCAGTCAGATTTTAATTTTTATGACGTTTTCCGATTCTGGAAAATGAGGAAATTATATCGATATTCTAAAACTTTATCGTAATACAAACCACAGATGAGGACGCAGAGAAAAAACCTGAAGGAATGAGAAAAATAATGAACCAAATATATATTACTCGATTCAGAAAGGCATTCGAGGGCAATTTCGGTCTGAGAAAATTGGGTGTGGTTGATTGCAGTTCCAATTGAGTTCTAATTCAGTATTTATTACTTATATGGAATCCAGTTATAGATATCGAAAAAGTAATATCACGTTTACATTTTGTGAGGCATAGAGTAAAAAAAACTGTGTTTACTTTTAATTAAGATTCATAAGATATGTACGAATATATTTGAATCATAATTTTTATAAAGTTAATTACTTATTGACTGACATATATACTGGGATTTATTTCATTTTTGAATAAATGGATTTTGTTATGACTTCAGCTACTAATTTTTCCCGACATTTTTGGTTGCTATTTTACTTTTTGAAATGGTAAAGATTCTTTTGTGGGAATTATACCTTGTGGACATTGTTTAAAAATGCAATAATAGATTTTGTTAAAGTCGAGAAAGGCATCAATTAATTCTGCCATTTTCTTAAATTAGCATTACAAAACAATTTTAATATTTCAAATTTGAAAAAGAAAACTGTATCAGATATGCGTTCATAACTATTTTGAACTATAGTAAGTTATTTGAAATATTTTCCAAAATACAAAATAAGTTTCTAATTGAATTCATTTCATGAATTTTAAAAGTATAATTGTTGTACAAATAAAAAGTATAATTGTTAAACTACAAATATGTAGCTAGAAAGCATGCTTTATGTACATCTATTGTTTATGATTTCGAAATTCACCATAATTAATTTACCCATTACATTGCCCACAGATAACGTGAGAGACCAACCAGGCTAAGTAGCAGTAAATATGAGCTCAAAACTATTTTTAAACTGTTATAAATTATTTGAATTATTTTCCAAAATACGAAAGAGGTTTCTAACTAAATTCACTACATGATTTTTTTTTTTTTTTTTGCTCTAATGCAGCTGGCAAACACTTAGACAATTGTTTTGGATGCCTTAAGGCAAGCGCTTTGCACAGACGTTACTCACTTAACACCATTACACGGGAGGTGGGTGCAACTTGAAGATAAGCTACGGACGCGGAGTAACAATACCTTCGTAACGGTTCACAATCATGTTAGACCAGGACCTACAGTTTAAAGTGGATTCCGAACCACTACAAACATTCATGGCACCGCCGGGATTCCGAACCCGAAACCTGTGCCACCGAGCGCCAGAGCGCTAGCCCCTTGGCCATTTCATGAATTGTAAAAGTGTAATTTTTGCTGACTACAAATATGTAGCTATAAAGCATGTTTATGTACATTTATTGTTTATGATTTCGAAATTCAACATGATTAATTTACCCAATACATTGCCTATAGGTAACGTGAGAGACCAACCTTACTAAGTAGTAGAAAATTCGATAATTACTGGTAGCATGCGACACAATCATTGCTTTCAGATACGAAGATACTTTCTAAGATTGTGACAGCGTTGATAGCATTGACAAAAATTAAAAAACAAATATCAAACGAAAAGAGCTCCAGAAAATTTTTAAAAAATGCAAGAGCTACATATATAAACATTTTTTAAACGAAGGCAATGTATTGCTACATATAAAAAGAAAAATGTTTTTTTTTTTTTAAACATAATTTTGTAAGAATGTATTAAAAAAAAATTTTTTTTTTTTTGTAATTTTATTATATGATGTTCTTTAAACTCCTTTTTTTCTCACAAACAAAAATTAATTAAGTTATAATAAATTAATAAATAAATTAAGTAAATAATAAATAATTATTAAAAAATAATAATTAAATAATTAATAAATCATTTCTGATAATTATTTTTGAGTGTTACTTTGATACATAGCATTTTCATTAATGTATAAAAGTTACACATTTTCATTTTTAAAGTGTAAAAGGTCGATAGGGAAAATGATATTAATAATATTAATTTACTAGTAATAATGCAGAAAATCTGAAAAATTCTATTCAATAAAAATTGAAAATATTTTTTAATTCAAAAAGATCTAAAAAATGTCACTTTGTATCTTTTTGTAATTTTTTAATATTAAAAATTAAATTTTTTAACAAAATGATTAATAAAGGCAATAAATAAACTAATTCTTAATTAATAAAAAAAAATTTTGCAGCATTTCAAATCACAATTCTAGAAATGTGCCTCTAAAATATGATAAAATAATAATATACATCTAATTTTCTTAGTTTTACATATTGACTTGGAATACCAGATGGGAATTTTCTAGCTATTCTGACAGGTGATACACAAATTAGGGGCAATTTCTTCTGAAAATTCTCACTGGCAGTCCCTCATTTTGTAGAAGAGTAACTATTTTATATAAGAAATAAAAGTTATCAGCAGAACGTTAATAAAAAGTTGTCATCAGTTTAAAAAAGTTTTGTGAATCTAATAATGCAAATAAAACAAGTAGCCATACATTGAAAAACGGATATAACATATAACTGAAAAATAAGAATAGTTTTATTTTTAATCCATGTGAAACAACAATCAACAAGATTCTATCTTCTTTTCATTTCAAAAAAGAATTTTTATAAGACTTTTAGAACTCGACACAGCCTTTTCAAAGCTTACAAAAATTTTTATATCTCGACATGAACATGTATATATATATATATATCTGGGTTTGAAAAATCATTAAATATGTTTCCGTAATGAAACCTTTCTTGAGAGGGAATGAAAAAGTTGATATTTCTCAGCAAAAAAGGATGCCTGCTTCCGTTTTCATTTTGCTGACGTCATGCTCTACAAAGTATTTTTGCATCTCAAAAAAATAAAATGATGCCGAAAGTGATAAAGAGAGCCTTGCAGTGCAAAACAACATGGGAAAAGTGTTTGGGGATTTCAAATATATATCCACCGAAAGGCATAAAGCCTGCATGTAGGGGTAAATTTTAAAAAATGTTGTTTTTCTTAAATTTTGCTGTAAAACCATCAAGAATTTCCATCCTTATTGATATTAGTTTTTGAAAACATTTAGACAAGATCCTATGTATAGTTTTTGAAATATCCTATGACATTCTAGGGAAGTATTTTCATGATTTTCAATTATTACAATCTATACCTTATGCTTTATATCAACAGAAAACATATAATAAAGTTTTAAATTGTTCTATTTAGGAATTTCGCATCTTTAAATGCTCTTTATACTTTTAAGAACTTTTTAAACACTTGGCATATAACTCACATAATCAATCATGAAAAATACTTTAAATATAGGACTAATAAATTTTAAATATAACCTTTCTTTGGAAATATTATAAATAGAATAGAAATATATTTATAATATTTCAAAAGAAAGATTTTCTAGTACCCATTCTTGGAATTGTGATATACAATATACACTGAAGTGACAAAAGTCATGGGATAGCAATATGCAAATTTTCAGATGGCAGTAGCATCGCGTAGAACAGGTGTAAATACGCAGTGCTTTCGCAGAGCTTTCATTTCTGTTCAAGTTATTCATGTGAAGAGGTTTTGACGTGATGATGACTGCACGACGGGAATTAACAGACTTTGAACGCGGAATGTTAGTTGGAGCTAGACGCATGGGTCATGCCATTTCGGAAATCGTTAGGGAATTCAACATTCCCAGATCCACTGTGTCAAGAGTGTGCCGAGAGTATGAAATTTCAGGCATAACATCCCACCATGGACAGCGCAGTGGTCGACCGCCTGCACTAACGACCGAGACCGGCGACGTCTGGAAAGAGTCGTAAATTCTAATAGACAAGCAACACAAGCAACACTGCGTCATATAACCGCAGAAATCAGTCAATGTGGGACGTACAAGGGACTTGTCTGTTAGGAACTGTGCGGAGAAATTTGGCTTTCTTGGGCTATTCCAGCAGAAGACCGACTCGAGTGCCTTTACTGACAGAACGACATCGCTTGCAGCGACTCTCGTGGTCACGTGAGCATATCGGTTGGTCCCTAGATGAATGGAAAACCGTGGCCTGGTCGATGAGTCACGATTTCAATTGGTAAGAGCTGATGGTAGGGTTCGAGTGTGGCGCAGACCCCACGAAGCCATGGACCCAAACTGTTAGCAAGGCACTGTTCAAGCTGGTGGTGGCTCCGTAATGGTGTGGGCTGTTTTTTCATGGCATGGACTTGGTCCTCTGGTGCGACTGGACCGAACATTGACTGGAAATGCTTATGTTCAGCTACTTGGAGATCACTTGCAGCCATTCATGGACTTCATGTACCCAAACAACGATGGGATTTTTATGGATGACAATGCGCCATGTCACCGGGCCACAACTGTTCGCGATTGGTTTGAAGAACATTCTGGACAATTCCAACGAATGATCTGGCCACCTAGATCACCCGACATGAATCCATCGAGCATTTATGGGACATCATCGAGAGGTCTGTTCGTGCCCAAAATCCTGCACCATCAGCGCTTTCACAATTATGGACGTCTATCGAGACAGCATAGCTCAATATTCCTGCACAAGACTTCCAACGACTTGTTGAGTCCATGCCACGCCGAGTTGCTGCACTTCGCCGGGCGAAAGGAGGGCCGACACGATATTAAGAGGTATCCCATGACTTTGTCACTTCGTGTATAGTATTCATACGAATTTGTATGATATTGTATAATTATATAGCGTCGAACAAATTGTAATATTTTCATTTAAAAGTTTTCTAATTTTATCAACAAATACTATAATAGAGATAATTAATTATAATATATATTTTTATCTGTACTTTTACAATTACGAGTTATGCAGCTTAGATAATTTTAAGTTAAATAGTGACTTATTTTAAAGGTAAGCAGTATACATTAAAAATATTTTAAGGAATGATTTCATTCTGAGATTCTTTTATTAAACTATTTTCATAATATTTGAGATTTATCCTTTTAAATTCATTCATAAACTGCAGATTTTTATATTCTAGAAAAAAATAAATATTTTAAATATTTTATTTCAAACCAATATACACTAATCTCATAATTTCGCTGCATAATGTTCATTCAAATTAAATAATATTTAAACATAATTAAATTTTAAATAGTTATCTGTCGTTTTCCTCTTACCTGTTGAAAAAGTAAAAGTGAGATAACTCTCATTTTGCGAAAATCAATATTGAAATTCCAGTTAAATATTGCTAGTGCAATGAACTAAAATACTTTTTATATCTAAATGATTGACCAATATAAAAAATGCACTATCTTTGAACGCGCTGTAAATCAAAGCAGCATTGTTTCAAAATATTAATGTTACAAGGGCCAGTCTCATAAAGTATTAATTGTTTCAGAAAGCTTCGAAATTTAATGTCACTGTCGTGTAAGTTATCAATATCATTGCTAGTAGTAAAAAATAATATCTAATATCTAGCAGAAGGACGAAAAGAAACAGAATCTACAAGTGCGGTTTTAAAAATGAACACTTACTGAAGAAATGCTTTAAAGATCAACATTTTTTATGGCATTTGAAGAAGTAGATAAGATGTAAAACCTTTTTGAAATTAATGCCTGAATAAACTGGAAAATGTTAATACCTATTTGCCAAAGCTACTAGTATACGAATGTAGTAGAAAATTAACCAATGATATGATTGGTGACCAAGATGATGACCAATCTGACCAGGTGATACACCTCCTCTTGGTCAGAAACTTCGTCAGAGGGTATTGCTGTTGTTATTTGGATAAAAAAAAAAAAGAAACCCACTGAAAGACTGTGGAGGAAAGGTTCACAAATATAGATTTTGAATAGATTATGGATAAACCCTGTGGACCCTGATTGGTTTCATGGACAATTAAAATGTTTTCAGAAAATTCATGCATTTTGCGGAAGCTTTGCGGAATTTGATTTCAGCTTGATAATTATTGTATATAGAAATACTGTACACGGATTCTTTATCTCTTCAATAAATTATTTGTAAAAAGAAATAAATTCTAAAAACATTTTAATTCTAAAATTTTCCTTTGACTGACATTCATATCATAGTTATTATAGCAATAACTTTAAAAAGTAACAACATCATAAATTGCGCGGGTATATATTATAAAGCCTAAATCAATCACACTGGCCAAAGTTAACTGGTTAACAAAGTTACAGGCCAAATTTCATCGCGCAGCCAAACGTTAAGGAAAAATCGGAAAAACTGTGATAATACAGCCAAGAATAATTAAATTTTCATACACTCAACGTTGCATATGTAAAATAATACTGTATCATACGGCAAGGTGAACTATTATCCTTCAACGTCATTGGTCACATTACTGGAAACAAGTTTTTAAAGTATCTGCAAATAAACACTGCTGGTTTATAAATGTCCGATGGCGATGATTTACACAAAATATTCGACATCATTTGTGTGAGTAAGTACTATGGCAGAGACATTGGGCGAATAGAAGTGGGCAAAAAAGTCAATCCCCTGGCAAGATGGTTACATTTGAACTCTTCTGTAATTCAGAGAGTCTCTGAAATCATCTTTAAGAAATAGAAGAGTCTTATAAAATGTCTTATAGACGCTATGTCTACAAGAAGTTTCGCTGTTAACAGCTATTTTCAGTTTAATATTAAGAGGCATAGAACAGATACAGATTTTCTTTTGTTTGCAGCCTCTGGAAGGCTGATATCAGATCAACAGTACATAGGAGGCTTCGAAGAAAATCTGCAAGCCCTGTCTCACCACTCCCCCTTAGATGAAAGATTTTATTTGGTATGCACAAATTTGAACTGAATTGCAAGTCTATAGAGGTCTGTATTCTTTATTAATAAAAAGAGATTTTTTTTTACAAAATGGCTCAAGATTATTAATAATAAGTCTCTTTATTTTTTTTTCTTTTTGTGCCTAATTTGGCACACTGTTTGATTATTGTTTGTATTGAATTTCAATTACTTTTATGAATAATAATTTCAAAATTACACTTTTTTCTGATTTTCCTCAATTTTTAGTTAACCGGAGTATTTCTTGATTAGAATAGCCGTTTTTTTTCTCATTACCTTTAGCTCAGCTTTGGAAAAGATAAGAAAGAAATATTTTTGAATCGTCTAATTAAATGAAAGAAAATAATTTAATGGTTGTAAATCTTTCAACATTTAAAAAATATAATCAACAGAACATTCAAAATCCAAAGATTAACTCAATAAGAAAAAAAATGTCATAATTTAAATTCTAATATTAGTAAACGTTTTTCATATTATACAATAAATATTATTCCTATTTTTATTCGGCTTAACTAAAAAGTTAAATTCAAGCATACCATTGTAGAACAAGTTGCATCCAAATAAGTTATTTGCCACGTTTATTTTTTCAATATTTTTGAGAAGTATAAAAAAATAAT
>BPLR01010281.1:0-34077 GCA_021605095.1 Caerostris extrusa | reverse complement strand
TCCGGATTCGATCCGAAAATCGCACATACCAGCCAAGCGATAAGATTAATAGTCTGATACGAAGGTAAACAAAAATATAAATTATGTTAAGTTGTATTTAAAAACAAATTAAAAAAATAAAAATGCTTGAAGAATGTAAAAGAGTAAAATGATATTACTTCTTTGGGTAATTTTTACTGGTTGTCTCACAATATTTTTTAAAAAGCTTGTGTACTTGTCTGTCAAACCACAGCAAACAATTTTTACACAAATATTTGTATTCGAAAATCAAAACAGTGCCAAGCCAAAGAAACGCAACCTACAAAGCAAAGTTAATCAAAAGCGTATAACAATGTTACAATGATAAAATAGTGGTTACATCATAAAAAAATGTTTAAAATTCCTTCTGCCCATCTCAATGAATGTTTTAACAAAATGGATGCTTGGATTAATTGACTCGTTTAAATTGATCCAGGTTAGTTAAAGGGACAATCTCCCTCACTGTGGACGATGTCTGTGTCCAATGTTACAAATTTCTCGTGCACCAGGGGCTCCGTACATCTTCAATCATGTGGAGGTATTTAAAGATGGACATGCGCCTGGTTGCGCTACTGCCAGTTCGATGATGACAATGTGATCTATCGGGGGTACTCCACATAATTTGATGATTATGATACCGAGACCCATCATATTGGTGTCATATATGCTTGCAGTAAGTTGCTGGAATATCATTCATCAAATTCAGCTGCAAATCTTCTAAAAATAATACGATGCATTGTGAAGTTTGTAAAAACCAATTAAAATTCAAACTTATAGCAACCTACTTGTTTATATTGAGGGGTTAATGGCATTTTGGGCAAGTGCACTTTTCAAATTGCCCTGATAATTGTCATATATGCTTATTGTATATATTCAACATACAATAAGCATATACAATGGTTTTATACATATATATATTAGCATATACATATTTTGTTTTCATAAATCGAATAGTTGCAACAGTAAAACAAAATTCACGATGGAAACTCGATTTTATAGCATATCCTCAAATAAAACCCCTGTTTGTGAAAATTGCAACACCATGAAGGACTTACGCAAGTGAGCTGAAATGTTCAGGAAATGCAAATTGGCGCATGATATGCAAATGATTAGAATTTCAAATTCGTAGCTCATGCGTATGCTGAGCAGCACCGTCTGAACGGCGTATGGATCGATAAATAGACGGCTGTATCGAGGCGTGTATGGCTATCGGTGGTTATCTGCTAGTGGTAAACGTCAGCTCAATCGTTACTTATGCCTCTTCGACGAAAGAGAGCGACATTTGAACAACTACAGAATTTGAACGCGGGAGAATCATCGGCCTTCGTGAAGCTGGATTGTTTTATCGTGCAGTAGCCGCTCGTGTGCAGCGCAACGACAGCACAGTGATGCGTCTTTGGAAGCAGTGAGCGGATGAGTGTCGGACAACTCGGAAATCGGGAGTGGACGAAATGTGACGTCAGCTCGCGATGATAAACACCTGGTCCGCATGGCGCTGACGGACCGTACGCTTCCTCTTGAAATTGGCAGCACAGTGGCCAACAGCTACATGTGTTTCATTGTGTGCTTTATCAATTCGTAGACTTCTGCTGCAGAGTGGGACTGTGCGCAAGGACTCCTTTACACAGGATTCCTCTCACGCTAAACCGTCGCCGCCTGCGGCTACAATGGCCGCTCAGCATAAAGACTGACGTGCTGATTGGCAGCATGTCATGTTTTTCTGAACGAATCCCGCTTTAATTTGTGGTACCATGATGGCCGCATTCGTGTCAGACGCTATGCCGGTGAGCGCCACCTTCCGGAGTGCATTATCGAACGCCACAGTGGATGAACACCCGGAGTTATGGTCTGGGGGTGCCATAGCATATCATGGGCGATCTCAATTGCTAAGAATTGTGGCCAATCTGAACAGCAACCGGCACATCAGGGAAGTTCTACAGCCCCAAGCTGTTCCCTTCCTTCAAAGCTTGTCAAGGCGCTGTATTTCAACAGGACAATGCCCGCCCTCATATCGCTAGGAGTGTTCAATCCTTCTTTGCAACGCGGCAGGTACAGGGCAGGGCTTCTTCCTTGGCCTGCGTATTCCCCGGATATGTCATCGATTGAACATATGTGGGATTTCGTTGGTCGGCGTCTCGCTAGTGATCCTCGTCCTGTTGCTTCTGCAGACAAACTTTGGGTGCCAATACAAACAATATGGAATGCTCTTCCTCAGGCAGACATTCAAAATTTGTTTGACTCCATCCCCGTCGTGTAGCAGCACTTATTGCGGCGCGTGGTGGCTACACAAAATACTGATTCAATCTCTTGTTATTGCTTGTTTGCTTCGAACATTTAATCAATTATTTGTACCACTACCACTCAACTGTGTATTAAATTTCATTCGATTAGGACGATTCCTTCATGGTGTTGTAATTTTCACAAACATGAGTTTACAATGTGCGCATGTGGCATTACCATCAAATGCCCCCGGTCACATTTTCACACACACATAACTTCCTATATAAAAAGTTGTTCGTCATGGTCACACAGATTAACGCGTAAACATTATGCAATCATTATGACCACCACCAACATTTTGCAATGAATTCGCCTGGATGACGTGGAAGGCACATGATCAGATGGAAGTGGTATTTAACTGCTACTGGAGAGTCTGAAGAATCATTCTCTCACTTACTTCTGTGTGTGATGGGAAAGGCTGCGGATCTAAGCGACTTTGATAGAGGGCAGATTGTTATGGCTCGGAACAAGTATTTCCGATACTGCACGACTCGTGGGTTATTCGCGATCTACAGTTGTTAGTACTTATACAAAGCGGATGAATGACGGTGAAACCAGCAGTAGACGACATGGTGTTGGACGTCCACACGCTGTCAAAGAAAAGGTCGTCGGAGACTGTCTCGCATGGTGAAGAAAAACCGGGCCAGACAGTGGCTCTTGTGACAGCCCAATGCAATGCAGGGCCAAGTAGAATAGTATCGTAGCTCACTGTTCAGCGGACAGTGTTGGATATGGGGCTACGCAGTAAACGTTCCACTCGTGTGCCTTTGCTGACCAAGCGTCATCGCCAACTCCGCTTGCAGTGGGCCGAAAGGAACATCGTGACTGGTTCATGGATCAGTGGGAGAGAGTTGACTGGCCAGATGAATCACGGTTTTTCATTCATCACGCCGATGGCCGTGTCAGGATACTCCGTCTTCCAGGCGAACAGTTGTTCCCTCAATGTACAGTAGGTCATACACAGGCCGGTGGTGGCGGAATTATGCTTTTTAGGGGACGTTCTCTTGGGAGTCTCTGGGACCCGTGGTTATGGTAGAGCAGACCATGAATGCTACAGGGTATTTGAACATTATTGCGGACCAGTTGCATCCTTACATGGCCTCTGTTTTCCAGCTTTAAATGCAATGTTCCAACAGGACAACGCCCTTTTGTTACAAGGCTAAAAATTGTGTTGGAGTGGTTCCAGGAACATGATGCTGAATTCCAGTTAATGTCCTGGCCGCCTAACTCACCGGATCCCAATCCGATAGAACACATTTGGGATGTCCTGGGACGGCAGCTCAGAGTTCAAAGACCACCAATTCGCAATATCTCGGATTTGCGTGACCGTTTTTAAGCATCTGGTACAACCTGTCTCCGGCCATCTACCAAGGATTTGTGGCATCCATGCCAAGGTGGGTTGAAGCTGTGTTGCGCGCCAAAGGTGGGCCAACTCGTTATTGACCGGTGGTCATAAGGTTTTGGCTCTTGAGTGTATATCTAAATCCATGTATAAGTTGGTAAAGTTTGACTTAAACGGGCCACTTTAAAAATTTTCTGCTTATTGATTTTGTACATGACATGTATGGCTACAGTCTTTATATCCTTATATCTTTGAAACATTTTGTTACTTCTTGATACTAACAATATTGATGCTCTGAAGTTTACAAAGTAAATTATAATTTGCAAATAAAAAATTGTGTTTGCGATTATATATAATTAAGGAACATATTTATTTTTTTAAGGAAAAGTACAAAAAAAAAAAAATTAAAATATTTATTGGATTTATCACAGACCAAACAAAATTGCTTATCAGATTATTTTATATCAATGAATATCCTGCTATATAGTACAATTTTTTTAATAAAATAGCAAAAGCCCAAATCCATGAAATAAAAAATATTGAAGCTAAGTTTTTGCATATATTTTTACATAAAGCTGTTGGCTGGAGAAAACTTAATGACTCCCAAGTGGATCCAGCTGAGAAGGTAAGCTAAATGAAGGCAGATGGATGCTAATGAAGACTTTTTTTTTTTTCTTGCCCCACCAACGCATTTTAAACTTTAGTTTAGTCTTTAACTCTTTTTAACGACCTGGCTCATAACTTTCTTAGATGCACCGCAAGTTAAGAAAAAAATAATGTAAACCGTTTCGGGATAATGGGTAGAAAGTCTTTAAAGCTTCTTTAGAAAATATGATACAGAGCATAGCGTTTGGTTTACAATACTCATTTTCTTTCAAAATAATAGCAAAAAAAGTGAAATTTAATTTCTGGAAGAGACCACAGTTGCTTTTCATAGCATTAAAGTAATATGCTTCGAGGAATTAACGCGTTTTAAATTTAGTAGTTGTTCATTAATCAATAAAGTTGTATCAGTAAGAAAGTTAACATTTGAAAAGTGTAGATAAGTGTATTGAGATGCGCCTATACATCACTCAGTAAGTCTACGGTCTAGCTAAGAAAAACTTAAATGTTTTTTTAGAAATTTTACTTTATTCGTCAACATATTTTCCTTGAAGTGTGATGCATTCATTCCTCTAACTTTTCGATGCCTTTTCTGTAGAACGATTCGTCTTTGCTCTCAGAATGTCCTCAGTTTCGGCAATCACTTCTTCATTTGAATCAAATTGTTTTCTCTGAATGATAGTTTTGATGTCTGCAAAATGCCCATAGTCGCTGGGGGCTAGATATGGAGGTAAGAAGTAGAGTAATTCATTTAATTTCGAACTAATTCATTCCATTTAACCATTGTTTTCATCTACTTGTGATAAGGGGAATTGTCTTGGTGAAACAGCATTATTTTCTCAATTTATACACTCAATCGATCAATAATGAAAGTAATATTCGCTACTGATAGCGTTATCTTTCTCAAGATATATATATATATAAATGTATTAGATAAATGTATTTTTGTTAAAATACATTTATCTAATAAAAATTCCCTTTTCTTTCATTACTATACCATTTCAAAAAACAAATAGAAAACTTCTTTTTAATTTTTCAGATGGCCGAACTTTTGGATTAATATGAATGATTTTTATATGATTTTAAATATTTTTTCTCTCTACAAAAAATAATGACTTGCAAAACTTTATCTATCTATTACTTAATATTAAATTTATAACTTAAAAATATTCATCTTATTTCATTTATTTATCTTGGTAAATATTGGAAGGAAAAAAAAAAGACCGAATAAATTGACCACCTGACTGACTAATTGTTGACTAACCTGATTAAATGACTTACCTTAATAATTCCCAAATTGTTACTCGACGGAATTATCGAATTACACGCTTTAATTTAATTTAATGATTTTATGAAAAAAAAAGGAAAGAAATCAGTAAATGACTAATTTTTAAAAATGAAACGGTTTTCAAAAGGAAAACAAATTGATGATTTTTTTTTTTATTTACAGACGAAAAAGCTTAGTAGTTTTTTTAAGAGTAACTTACAACCATTTAAGGACTGAAACATTTACAATTAAGGACTGAAACATCCTTTATGAACAATTCTTAAAAAATCTATCATTTAATAAAGATGAACCCTTATTAAACTTGCTTTAATAAATAATACCAATATTTTTCCTCAATTCAACTTTGAAGATAAATTATTCTTGTAAAATTATTAATAAACAAACGTTGCTCTAATTGAGTTTATTTAACTGGCTCATTCATTCGCAAAAAATTTTAAAAAACGAATTGTAGGAATTCTTCACTACTTGGTATGTTAAGTGAAAAATATTAACGTATAAAAATATCGTATTTGTAAATTCAGAAAGTTTATTTTGTCATTGGGAGTAAAATTTTAGGAATTTATTTATTTGAAATGATAAAAGATATCAGTTCTTAAATGCAATTCTTGAATACTAAGCTGGAAAGAAACAATCTATCCTATGCATAAGCAGAAACCGCTAACTTACTCAGTTAAAAATGACATTTTTTTTTTTTATCCATGTATTTAAGTGATATAATTCTACTTCAGTTTGTGTCAATTAATAATTTTCAATATGTATATATATTACAAATCATTAATTATGAATAGATTCCTTATGGCAGTCTTTGATAAGGAATTATGAAACAAATTATTAGAGAAATTATTATTTAATAATTTAATAATAATAATATTATAATTTTTATTTCACAAAAGCAATAATTAGTTATTATTTTATTAATCTTTCGAAAAGTTATTATTGAAATCAAACTTTCCCTGTTTCTTCCGCAACGTACTATGCACGTTGTTTAACGTTTTTAAGTAAATAGTTTCTATTTATAGATTTCGAGGAACCTGAAGTTTTTCAAATGAATTAGAAAAAAAATCAAAATTTAAGGAAAAAAAAAGAACGGTAGAAAGTATATTCCTCTTATAAATAATTCAAATGATTATTAAAATGATGAAAACAATAATATTGTCTAGAAATGAATGTAAGCTAATTGTAAACATACTTTATTCCGCTCACTGACGAATGGAATTATGTATATTGTGAATAGTTGTTTAGGGAATACTATTCTTTCCCATTGAATAAGTATGTCAGTTACAATACGGACGCTAATAATTGATTTAAATTTCTCACTCTGCAGTTCTCTTATCCAATTAGGAGCACAGTGCAAGTCAAAGGTAAGATTTTTATCCATTATTAATTCTTTACAAATTACCATTCGAACCACCAGGAACTACTTGGGATTCCATTTATTCACTCTCCTCCTTTTATCTATTTGTCAGAATTTTTATGCTCAAAAATTGGAATCATAAATGGATCCGAGCTAGTAGGAAGGTGGAATGGTTAAGAATAAGTTAATTTAATTTTGTAAATAAGCTAATTTAAATAGGAGAATAAAGTGTATATCTCTGGCAACATATCTAATAACTGACAGAAAAAATGTGATGGGTCCAGGAAATATCCTTTTTTCGTCACGTGTAAAAATAAACAGCCCAGTTCTTTAAAAAACATCTAGAAGACATTTATTTTTCTTCTCCAAATACCATTTTCAGGAAACATGAAATTGCTCTTGAAAAAATTTGTGTTTTTGAAATCTGAAATAAGATGTAATACACTTTCGTTTCTATTATAAGTAATTTTGATTAAGCTACACAAAATAGCGCAAATCTCAGAAATGGTTTATATATTTTATATGTATAAGGTTTAAAGAAGGGCCTGATGGCCGTATGATTGGAGTTCGGTACCACAGGTTAAAGGTTCGAGTGCCGGTGTGGTGCAATGGAAGTTCGCAATGATTCCGAATCAAATTTAAACCGTAGGTTCCAGTCTAATTTGACTGTAGAGCGTTGGGTGTAGGAATGACAACCCTACCCCTTAAAAAAAAATATATCATGTTTCGGCATCTGCTAGTCGGTAGCCGGCCCACTATGGGGTTGTTGCACCATTGAATAATAATAAGAAGGTTTAATGAACTTTGCTTAAACGAAACTTTACCAATCAGAATCAGACATAATTTAAAGGTTAAAAAGATACAGTAAAACCTGCTTTGTACGTTATACACAAAAAATTTCTGTCAAATGCGTATTATGAATAAATTTTAATTAAAAAATTAGAAAAGAAAACAATAGATGGTTGTCATAACATGCAATTTAAAAAAACACCGAATAGATAGCCATTTGTTATCACGAATGCTATTAGATGCAAGATAGTGCTACATAGTGAGGTTTTGATTTGTTTATTTCTATGTAAGACTTTTTATGCTGTCCTTATTTACAGCATAATTTTGTTAATATGTTGAAAACCATATATTTTATAGTTAATTACGAAGTTTCACAAAAATTTTTATGCGATTTATTTTATGCAGCTCCTATCACCTGCACAAATATAGGGATGATTGCATTTCAAAAATAAAGAAAGTCCAAAAAGTTCTTCACTAACCTAATACTACGTTAGTAAAAAAAAAAAAAAAAAAAACATACATAAGTCGATTGTGGTGAAATGTATTAGAGGTGCATCGTCTTCTATTTTATAAAAAGAAAAAAAAAAAAGAACTACAATTAACCCATCAATATTTTAAAAGAGATGAGGTTTGAAAAAGGAAAGAAAGAAGCTATTGAGGAAGATGAGGATATAAAGTTTCTAGTTTAAAAAAGAACTCTCTCTTCTCCGACGATATCCCGACCAAAAAGTAATCTTTCCAGCAGAGCACTTGATCTTCGTCCAGAGGACAAACCCCCGTTTTAAAGCGGGGAGGGACAGGTGTTGGGGGTGGCAGCGTGTTTCAGACACTTTTTCGAAAATTCCGGCACATCGGTCCATTAATGATGTCTCCTGGACACAAAAGCGTATGCTCGTCAGTGGGCGTTCCGCAGCAAGTCGGGTCTCTTCTAGAATTTATTTTTCTAAAGATAAATCCCCTGCATTGTTCACACCATTAACTTATATTAGATGAAGAAATATCTTTTATAACAAATAAATTACCATTCAAAAACAGATTGTATTTACTTTTAATTATAAGTATAAAAAATAAAGTGATCAATTATTTACTTAGCTATTTTAATTAAAATTTAGTTTATCTTGTTTTATAAAATAAGTTAAAAGGTTTTTTTTTTTTTTTTTTTTAAATATTATTTTACAAACAATATTGGAAAATGTTTAGGATGGTTGAAATTTTTTTTTTTTTTTTTTTTTTTGTATATCTTTATTTTCAAACTTTCTCTGACTATTTTTATATTTTCTTATTTAAAAGTTATTTATTTTCTGTAATTTCTCTTCATTTAAGGTTTACCTTACATTCCGTATTATATAAACATTACTACCTGATGTAATTAAAATACACTTTTTAATATATTCGCAAATATAATTTGTTTACAATAGAAACTTTTTTTTTGATTTTCTTATTCAAACATTTCTTTTCTTTCTAATGCAGCTGGCTAACACTTAGACAGCTTGGTCTGGGATGCCTTAAGGCAAGCGCTGCACAGACATTACTCACTTTGCATTACCCAGGGGGCGCGTGTAACTTGAAGATAAGTCACGGACGCGGAGTAACAATGCCCCCGCAATGCTCTACGATGCCTGTTAGGAACCGGGACCTACGGTTTAAAGTGGATTCCAATCACTACAAACACATGGCACCGCCGGGATTTGAACCCGATACCTGTGGTACCAAGCGCCAGGGCGCTAGCCACTTGGCCATCAGGCCATCTTATTCAAACATTGTTACTTATTTTACGTAATTTCTCTTCATTTAAAGCTTACCTTACATTCTGTATTATATAAACATTTCGACGTGATGCAATTAATATACATTGTTAAATTTATTCACAATTTTGATTTTTATAATAAAAATTTTATTTAAAATATTAGGAAAATGAATAATCATTTCATTTTAAGTAAGGTTTTTTATTTCATATGAATTCATTTAAAATTTCGTTTGCAAGCATATTTATTTATACAAATTATAATAAATGTGTGTCCTACTCGTGGCTCAGCGACAACGTGCGAGCTGGGGAGCATTAGAACTAGGTTCAATCAGCTGGTGGCTTTGTTGCAGACACTGTTTTCCTTTTCATGCCATATTTTTAATGTGTTGAAAACAATGTATTTTATGGCTACTTATGAATCTTCAATATATATTTATGCTATTTCTTTTATGCGGTTTCTATCCCCAGCACAAATATATATTTAACTGTATTTCAAAAACACCAACACTCAGTGACAACACTAATGTTTATCTATATTTCAAAAATAAAGAAAGTCCACCAAGTTCTTTGCCAATCTGACACTATGTTAGTAAAAAAAAAACACAAGTCTATTGTGGTAAAATGTATCAGAGTTGCATCGTCTTCTATTTTGTAAAGAAAAAAACAACTACTTTTAACCCATCACTATTTTCAAAGAGATGAGGAAAGAAAGAGATGAGAAAAGAGATGAGAAAGGTTTGAAAAAGGAAAGAAAAAAAGCTATTGAGGAAGATTAGGATCTAAAGTCTCCAGTTTCAGAAAGAACTCTCTCTTCCCCGACGACATACCGCCCAAAAGTAGTCTTTCCAGCAGAGCACTTAATCTTCGTCCAGAGGACAAACCCTCTTTTTAGAAAGGCAGGGGTCCATCCCCATGGACACATTTGATCTTCGTCCAGAAGATAAACATCTCGTTTTAAAGGGGGGACAGGCGTTTGGGATGGGGCAGCAAAGAAAAAGCTATTGAGGAAGATGATGATCTAAAGTTTCTGGTTTGAAAGAACTCTCTCTTCCCCGACGAAAAAGTAATCTTTCCAGCAGAGCACCAGATCTTCGTCCAAGGGACAAACCCTTGTTTTAAAGCGGGTAGGTGGGGACAAGGCGTTGGGGGTGGCAGTGTGTTCTAGACACTTTTCTGAAAATTTCTGCACATCCGTCCATTAATAATGTTCCCTGGCCACAAAGGATTCTGTCCATCAGTGGGTGTTACTGCAGTGAGTCGGGTCTCTCCTGAAATTCGTTTTTCTAAAGATAAATCCCCTGCATTGTTCACACCATTATTTTATATTGTACAAAGAAATATCTTTTTATAATAAGTTAATTAGTATTCTTAACATCAAATTGTGTTTACTTTTAATTAATATGTATAAAAACTAAAGTGATCAATTATGTATTGATGTGTTTTGATTAAAAATTAGTTTACTTTTGGCAACATACCTAACAACTGGCAGGTCAGATGTATTTATCGTGATTTTTTCCTGTGCAGCTAGAACAGTTCATTTCGTTTAAGAAGATATAGAAGATACGTTCTTTTCTTTCCTAAGAACATCTTTGAAAAAAAGAAGTTATTCTATTGAAGTAACATGAAGTAAAAAAAATTGTGTTTCTGCAATGGGAATTAAGACATAATAAATCTGAATTTGAATTATGAATAATTTTGATTAAGCTAAGCAAAACAGCACTAGAAAATTATCTCTATATCGTATCTGTATAAGTGTGAAAGAATTTTACATGAACGAACCTTTATTAATGTGAATCAGATATAGTTTAAAGATAAAAAGAAGTACAGTCAATCCTTTTTAATGCTACCCTTTTTTTTTTTTTTTTTTTTGCTTTTTTTATGCGATTTTTTGGGGGAAGTGGGCAAAAGAAATTCCATCCAATGCATATTAAGATTAAAAATTAATTAACAAATTTAATGTAAAAGGAAACAACAGATGACTGTCGAAATAACATGAAAATAAAAATGAAACCAACAGATGGCCAACCTGATATTATGTCATCTTATTACCACAACTGTTATTAGTTGCAAGATAGTGCTACATCCTGAGGTTTTGATTTACATATTTTCTATGTGAGACATTTTTAAGGCTGTCTCATTTACAACATAATTTTTTAATGTGATGAAAATAATATATTTTATAATTACTTATGAAATTTCAAAGTATTTTTGTGACATTTTTTTGTGCAATTCCTAAAATCACACAAATATAGGTTTGACTGTATTTCAAAAATAAAGAAAGTCCATCAAGTTCTTTGCCAATCTAATACTATGTTATTAAAAAGAAAACACATAAGTCTATTGTGGTAAAAAGTATCAGAGTTACATCGTCTCCTATTTGGTAAAAAGAAAAAAAAAACTACCACTAACCCATCACTATTACCGAAGTGATGATGCTTGAAAAAAGAAAAAGCTATTGAGGAAGAAGAGGATATAAAGTTTTTAGTTCAAAAGAACTTTCTCTTCGCGAAGATATTCCGACCAAAAGTAATCTTTTCAGCAGAGCACTTGATCTTCGTCCAGAAGAACAAACCTCCATTTTAAAGAGGGGGTAGGGATAGGTGTTGGGGTGGAGATGTGTTTTAGACACTTTTTCGAAAGTTCCGGCACATCCGTCCATTAATAATGTCTCCCGGACACAGAAGCTTCTGTTCGTCAGCGGGTGTTCCGCAGCGAGTCGGGTTCTCTTCTGAAATTTATTTTTCTAAAGATAAATCCCCTGCATTGTTCACACCATTAATTTATATTAGATAAAGAAATATCTTTTTATAATAAATAAATTAGTATTCAAAAAGCAGATTGCGTTTACGTTTAATTAATAAGTATAAAAAATTAAAGTGGTCAATTAATTACTTATATATTTTAATTAAAAATTAGTTAAACTAATTTGTTAAAAATAAGTTAGAAAGTTTTTATAATATTTTTATCAAGAATTTTGTCAATACGCTTAAGATGGTTGAAAATAATTTTTTGTATATTTTGATTATATCAGTTGATATCAATTTATTTAGTTACTTCAAACTTCTTTTGAATTTTTCCATTTAATTTTCTTAGATACTTTATTTATTTACTTAATGTTGTTACTTATTTTACTAAATTTCTCTTCATTTAATGTTTCAATGAATTCTTTTAAAATTTAATAGCCCTATATATTCATTTATCAAAATTATAATAAATTTATGTCCGTAGCGTGGCTCACTGGTAAATGTTAGAGTTGAGGTTCATTCCGCTTTCGACTATGTTGTAGACACTGTTCCTATTTTTTAAGAAGATCTAGAAGATATTTCCTTCCTGAAAGAGAATTGTTAGGAAACATGAAGTTGTTCTTGAACGAAGTGCTTCTGTGATGTGAAATTAGTCATTATAAACTTGTGTTTGTATTATAAATAGCTTTGATTAAGCTACGCAAAACAGCACAATTAGTAGAAAAGGTTTCAATATTTTATCAGTATAATCTTCAAAGAATTTCACTAAAACGAAACACTTTTAATTGTAGGACCTTGTCTGTTTAGCCCTCGTGTGCACAAGATAACAGTAGAGCGACAGACAAACCAAACTAAAAAACGAAACTTTATTAATCAGAATCAGACATAGTTTAAAGATAAAAGAAGTACAGTCAAATCTTATTTTATGTGGGTTTTTTGCAGTATATAAAAAAAGTCCATCAAATGTATATTATGAATAAAAATTAAATTAAAAAAAAACATAATTAAAAAACAATAACTTTCTTTCTTTACCAACCTTATACAACGTTAGCAAAAAAAAAAAAAAAAAAAAAAAAGTCTAATGTCGTGAAAAGTATCAGAGTTACATCGTTTTCTATTTTGTAAAAAAAAGAACTACCATTAAAACCATCACTATTTCCAAGTAATGATACTTGAAAAAGAAAAAGAAAAATCTATTGAGGAACATGAGGTTCTAAAGTCTCCAGTTTAAGAAAGAACTTTCTCTTCCTCGACGGCATCCCGCCCAAAAGTAGTCTTTTCCAACAAAGCACTTGATCTTCGTCCAGAGGACAAACCCCTGTTTTAAAGGGGAGGGACACGGGTTGGGAAGTGTCGGTGTGTTTTAGACACTTTTTCAAATTTTCGGCACATCGGTCCACTAATAATGTTTCCTTGGCACAAAAGCCTCTGTTCGTCAGCGGGTGTTCCGCAGCGAGTCGGGTTCCTTCTGAAATTTACTTTTCTAAAAATAAATCCCCTGCATTGTTCACACCATTAATTTATATTGGATAAAGAAATATTATTTTATAATATGTAAATTTGCATTCAGAACAGAAAATTTTATTCACTTTTAATTAATAAGTATAAAAAATAAAAGTGATAAATTATTTATTTATTTTATTTAAAAATTTATTAAACTAATTTGTTAAAAATAAGTTAAAATTTTTTTCTAATGTTTTATTACGAATTTTGGCAAAACGCTTAAGATGGTTGAAATTATTTTTTATTGTATATTTTAGATAACATGAGCGGATTTTAATTTGTTTAATCATTTCATACTTTTTGATTTTTTGTAAAATTTTCTTACTTAAAGGTTGTTACTAATTTTTACGTATTTTTTCTTCATTTAGTTTTTATCTTTTTACCTTACATTCTGTTTTATATCAACATTTCTCCATGATGCATTTAATATACATTTTTAATTTTTCACAATTATGATTGTTTAGATTTAAAATTTTAATTTAAATATTAGAAATCATCATAAATAATCATTTCTCTTTAAGTAAGGTTATTTTTTTTATTTTTCATATTAATTCCTTTAGAATGTCATTTGCATGTATATTTATTTATTAAAAATTATAATAAATTTGTTCTTAAGCTTTCTAAAATTTAAATGCCCCCATCCCGTGGGCTCCCATGTTTGAACACCATTACCCATAGCTCAACTGTAGCACATGCATGTCGTAAAAAGGAATGAAATAGGTTCTCTGTACCCTGGGTATAACAGGGTGGGGTAAAGTCAGACTTATCTCTTTGGGCACACCATGTCTTTGTGCGCAAGGCCAAGGACAAAAAGTAGCTACATTTTTTACCCTTGATCATGACTCGTCTGCGTAAGTCATACGTGTCCATGGACTTGGTCTAGATGTTGCTGTCGACTAAATATTTAAGAAACAACTTGAAACGACAACAAAATTTAAATGTACTTATAAATATTTCAACTGCAAATTTTTATAAAAGATTTTTAAATTTTTTCCAATTTTTCATGCTTATAATAAAGATTCTGCATTAACAAAATAATTAGGAAATTAACCCAATCCGTTCTGCTAAAGATTATCCTCAATTTTCGAGCTGTGTTATAACGGAACTGTTGTGTTGGAACTCGCGTTAAATTAAAACTACTTAAATGAAATATTTTCTTTTGTTAGAATGTTATCTTATCATGTTGAATCATCAACATGATTTGCAAAAATACTTTATAAAAGGCAATTGACATTATTTTTCAACTTTTTCATGCTTAACTACAAGATTCTATATTAACAAGATAATGGGCACCTTCCATACAAAACCTTTCCCGAGGATTATCATTAGATTTTCAGGCTGTATTTAAGGTGCCCCGTTGTGTTAGTACCCGAGCTACATTAGTTACACGACTACTCATTTAAAAGATTTTCTTTCGTCAGAATGCTATCACATCATGTTGAATCCTCCACGCTGATTTGCAGAAATATTTCATTTTTCAAAAAAAAAAAGTTATTCTAGAAATATCAGCGAACATACAAAAACGAAAAAAAAATTTCAAATTCCAATAACATGTCAAACTTTCACGGAATTAATGTATCGCGAAAAGGCAAATAAAGTGCTGCAGTTGAGCAGAGGAAAGCAGTCGACTCCAAAATCTTTTTTTAAAAAATAAAGGGGAAAAAAAGGGAGCAACCATCGGAACGAGCAAAATAATAAAAATGCTGGACTGCTGGTGAGTTTAATTTCCGATTCCCGTTTTTCTTGCGGGGAATTAGCTTCTCGACTCGATTATAACCGAAATGAGCTTCAATTTCCGGTCGCCATTCAATCATCGCGTTCAATTTCAACAATTTCTGCTCCATTTCGACTTTCGGGAGTTTTCGCTGCTACACCGAATGCTTTCTCAGTGAATTACAGCGTTGAAAATATTAAATGAGAATTTCATATTTCTCTCATCACTCACCATTATACATAAAGAATAAAATTTTTGTATTTTTTTTTTTTCCTTTTAATTAAACATATTTTAGCTTGTATATATATAACTGCCGCTTATTACCACAGGTTTCAATTTTCAGTTGCGACTGCGACGGTGGCACTGATGTTTGTAAAAGCATATACACGATATATATCAGGAATCGACTTTTAAACTGTAAGTTCTAGTTTAATAAAGATATTCTGAGACAAACCAGGGATTTGGTGTAAAAACAAACCTACCGCATAAAAAGTAAAATTTCTCATCTTTCGAAATCTGCCAGTAGGCAGATGGCATTGTCCCAGCACATTGGGCTGCCGTTACATATTCCATCAGGCTTATTGAGTAAAACTCTGTATTTGTTTGGTTTATTTTAGGGTTTCAGTTCTTATCGAAACCTGATATAGCGGTTACAATTGCACTAAATATTTACAATCTTACAATTTCGTTTGATAGTCTTATCTACCATTTTTTTACCCTCCAGGATATATATATATTCATATTCTGGAGGATAAAAACGTTAGATGCAAGAGAGAAATGTTTAGAAATGTTTTGATGACGAACACGGAATAATTAAATTTTATTGATAATATTTGTCTCTAAACAAAAAATGCACCATTCATACATATTATCAAACAAACGAAAATTGGATTTTTCGTGTATAAATGAGTTTCAATAAAGGGTATGGTTTTCCCTGAGCAACATTGCGCACCTATGAGGTAATCAATGAGGTACTGGGGTAATTGCTTTCACTTCTTAGAAGTGAGGTTTCTAACTACTGAATTGTTTCTGGGAGGGAACAAGTGATTAGTAAATCTTCTTCTTAGAATATTTCAGACATGTTTTATTGCTTTCATACCTGAAAAATTGTACCCTTATCTGATGATTGAATCATTTTTACTTTGATGCCATTGTTAACTTACATGCCATTCTTAACGTTTCTGATTTAAAAAACAATGTAAATTGAATAATATGCTAAAATAAATATATTTTATTACAAATTGCTTTATAGTGTTTTTTTTTTAACCGAAATACATTCAAATATTTATAATTTTAATTCAATAAATATTTGAACATATAAATCAACATTTCACCAAAATTTCCACAAGTTTTTTTTTTTCTAACCTTTTTTTAATTAAAAAGAAAGAAAAAATGAAATTGAACTTTTAAAGGACTAAAAGTGTTTTTCCTTAATAAAAGTAAACAAGTAACATTTATTAAGGAATGTATTCTTAACATCATTTTTCCATATTGGATAATTATATTTTACATCTGATGGGAACCAAATACCATATACAGTTTTGGCTTTTCATTTTCATATTTTATTCAGATCATTGTTTCGATTAAATTAAATATCTTGGACTTAAAAGTTTTATATATATAGATACTATTAAATTTAAAGTTAGATATCTTGGATATATAAAAAATAAAATCTAATTATTTATCAAGGCAGACCTAAAAGTTTTATTAAAATAAAAGACTGCATATCGAGTTAGCCAATTTCTTCATTTCATATCTTGATCCTTAATATATTTATCGGAAAAATTAGATCGGAGAAATCAGGAATCATTAGGATGAAGCCATAATTTATATCACAATGGATTAAGGACCTCTTTCCGATATTCCTCAGCTTTCAGCAGAACACGCATAAGTGTAAAGCAACTATTCTGAGAGATTTCAGTCCAAACCCGATTTTATTTCCTCTATAATTGTTTCTTTCACAGCATTTGGTTAATAATAACTTTTGTCTAACCAGACCAGAGCAAGGCCTGAAGAATAATAAAGTAAATCAAACTTTTCTGTAAGAAATACAAACCTCAATTGTTGCCTGGTTCAGGTAATATGCTATTTTCCCCAAAGCAATAAGGAACTTCTCTGGGATCGCCTAAAAGAAACTTCCCCGCGTTCTGGTGCACTTTTTCTGAATTCTATCACAACTGGGTTTCTGGCATATAAACCGTGATGTATGAATATATCTTCACACAGTAGTTGCAGATATTTTTATCAGGCTGTGGTGGTTTGTATCATGTATTCCATCTTCTTCTGTATGAGGAGTCAGGAAATGAAGTTAAAAAGAAATGCGTGAGAATTATTTTCAGAAAGTAATAGAAGGAGGGAAAAGGTGGCAAAAGTGGGATGGTCAAGGAGATCTGTCTCAGATCGGTTAAGATTTGGGACAGGCCTCCTTGCAAGCAAGTTTTTTGGACTGAAGTAAATTCCAAAGACATTGGATTACATAGTGAGAATCAATACGGATTACATGGTGATATTCGATACGGATTACATAGTGATTGGATTGCATAGTGAGAATCGATACGGATTACATAGTGACTGATTGCGATAGTGAGAATCGATATGGATTACATAGTGAGAATCGATACGGATTACATAGTGAGAATCGATACGGATTACATAGTGATTATGGATTGCATAGTGAGAATCGATACGGATTACATGGTGATTAAGCCATCCATCGGTATAAAATTGTGATAAAACCATTTTATTCTATCTGATCTTTAGCTATTTTAACGAATAGGTTAAATGATTTATTATTGTTGTATTATATTTATCGTAACTCAACAATACTTTTGTCCAAATATTAAATATCGAGAAAAATTTAAAAGAAACCTAAAAATTTCAAATTAATGATATCCCTTTCTTTCTCTGACTTTAATTCAAATGGCATTTCTTTCAAAAGAATTACGGTAGGTGGAAATTTTGAATTTGATTTCCTTAACTTTTCCAATCCTCTTTTATATAAGTAATATTTATTTTCCTTTTTTAATGATTAGGTTAACAAACTTATTGTTCCTTAACTTTTGGAAGTCGGTTTACTTTAATTAAAACAGTGCCTTTATAACATTACTTTATTAATACTTTTTAAAGAAATTCTGTCTTTTCTAAGAAAAAGTATAATTTCAGAATGTTTAACCATCTAACTTTAATTAACTTTCATTGTTTCAATACGTATTAAAATTCTTAAATGTATCATTTCAATAAAAGTAATATTTCTATGAACCGTTTTCAAATAAAAAAGGTATTCAAATAGTATAACCGACTATTTTCAGTAAAACTATTAACCATTTATTCATGTGAAAGTTACAAATTTCGAAATTAAAGTATGGAGCCCAAAATCATGGAAACAGCAATACGTGCACACAAGAAAAATTTTCCCTACCTTCATTCGATCTTTTTCCACTACATAAAATGTCCTTTAGCTTTATGCTTGAATAGTTTTTCCAGAAACATTTTCTCCCTCCTTTGGCATTGATCTTTTTTTTTTTTTTTGCATCGATTTTTCATTTGTCTTTTGTTTCCGAAGGATAAAACTCTCTTTCACACTCAAATTTAAGGCATTGAAAGTATTTGCTTTTGTTCAACGGATATTTTCAGTTGGGTGAATATCTTTTCTGTTTTAAAATAGAATTACCTTTTACTGAATAGAAATAAAATACATTAAAGAGTTAAAGGCATAAAAGTATTTGCTACTAATATATTTAAAAGTGTAAATTCTATTAATAGACTGTCAATTAATTTTTGCTCAATTACTGACTTTGCTCAATTAATTCAGACATTTCAAAAATCGCCCGAATCAGTTTTAACGTCTCTAAAAGCCAAACGTAACAAACACTAAAGAATATTTTGACGTCAAATTTCGCACAGATGTCAAGGACAGGGGCCAGCAACGTAAAAAAAAAAAAAAAAAAAATTAAAATTCCATAAGCCCCGGTAATTTTAAATTAAAAATTGGTCTTATTTTTGGGATACAGTAATATTCAAAATTACTCTGCTGTCAAATGACATGAGATTACATTAAAGAATTAATACATCAGCTTCATATTGTACTCCTTTCAACTCTGACAAAAGCAAATTACGACATCCTAATTATAACTTTTGCACTTTTACTGTAAAAATCCATTTCAAGCAGCATATTCACTTCTTAGTCTTTTGATTATGTTTATATACGATGAAATTACTGATAAGGAATATTTTGTTGAAGTTTATCTTTACTTAAAAATACCTTTGAAGATTTATGGGTGGGGTATTTGATAATAAATGGAAACATTTTCTTTTAATGATTTTCTAATGTGTTACCATTTATAAGCCACTTTTGTATTTTACACATATAGAGAAAGATGCAAAATGATTACCGAATAACCTGAATTAATAAGTTTAAAAATTTTCTTCCAGTAGCTCTTCCTTACAAGTAGTTTACAAAAAAAGCATATCTTCTTGGATTGGAAAATTAAAAACGTAACGGAACCAATATAATCAAGATAGCTAAGCCGGCAACATATGTAGATTTTTTAACTGCAACATAAAACAATGCGAAGATTTTAATCGACCCAATTCAGATAATTGGGCCATTTCTTTTATACACCTTGCCACTGTAGTATCAGAAAGTGATATACTATTAATGTCTTTAAAATTTATTAATTATTAATATTATTGCTGGTTTGCTTATTTAATATTATTGCTGGTTATTTACCAGCAATAATATACTGGATAAGGTTGTCAGCCCTACGTCCAAAGCTCTACATTCATATTAGAACGGACCTATGGTTTAAAGTGGATTCCGATCCAATACAAACATCCATGGCATCGCCGAGATTCGTGCCCGAAACCTGTGGCACCGAGCTCTAAACTATTGTTACTAACATCATTTTCGTGCTCAACCCTTTATCCATTCGGTTCATCATTTTTCCTGTCCAAGTAAACACTAATGCTAAATAGTTTCCAGCATATTTCCGCCTTTTCGTTCTGCCTTCCGATTATATAAATTACTTAATATTAGATAAATGTTCTTTAGATTTAGAAGATGAATTAAAAGCACTTTTATCATGTATTATTGTGGCTGTGTCTTTATTGTTGTCATTTATTTTTAATTGTTCAATTTTTGACCAATCAAATCTGTGTGTAATGAATTTTTAAAATTATACAAATTTTATTATTTTTAAATTAGTAAGAATTACAAAAAGGCCTTACTTCGAACACTTTTATATCATGAAAAATAATTAACACAGACTTACTCATCAATGCAGCAGTCAGTGTATAGCCACGGATACCGCAGGCTCGTTCGGTCAATTCAGAATGCTTTACTCTTTTTATTATTTTCATCATTTTGATGTATATTTTATGTATTTTTATGTAATCTTTTAGGACATTTTGAGGAACACAGTTTAAAGATCACTGCTGTAGACAGATGACTACTGCTATGTACGTATGATGTATATTATATTTAGTTTGCTATTTGTCCCCATGTAGGTTCGGGTTAGAATAGCCCCCCTCACTGTAGCCCATGTAGGCCATAAAAGACGACTAAAACGGGTTCCCAGTGCACGGGGATAAGGCGGGGCAAAGTCAGATCCTTTGGTTACTCCATGTCTTTGTGCCGCAAGGTCAGGACAAAAGAAGCTGCATTTTTACCCTATGTCACGACTCGTCGGCGCACGGATTCATGGATTATTCTAGCTGTTGCTGTCGCCTCACTTGGTCTAGATGTTGCTGTCGAAATTGCACTTGGTAGATGTCTTGGATGATGCTCGGTCAGATGTTGCTGTCGAAATTGATCGAAGTGGGATAAGTAACAACAGCTGCAATATTACTATTAGACATAGACTGCTAATATTTATGTGCAGTATTTAACAACGAGATTTCGAAGCTAATATCCAGCTGAATGTGCAAAATATTGTCAATATTGTAATATTACTTCTTAGGAATATTTCAATATCAAATAAAAGTTCTTGGGGGAGGGTCCCCGGGGACGTGCTGCAGATGTTTGTGTCTACCAAATAGGATAAGAAAAAAAAAACAACAGTTGATATTTGAGTTTCACGTTTACACATTACTTTTCTTCAAAAGTAAAGCTATTGTAAAAGCCTATATAAACAAAGAGCATTTCAGATAAAAAAATGCTATTCTTGAAAATTCTCCTTTTTCTTAAAGTGAAACAAAGCAGGAATCCTATATATATTCAGGGAAAAGAATGCATTGTTTACGGATGCAGAACCAAAAGGTGTTTCGGAAAAAACCACCGTTCATATACGCAAGTGGTAGGAAGCTCAAAGGAGTTGGGCTTGTTTTCCCCGCTATCATCTGGAAAACGTGATAATTTTTTGGCAGAAATCCTCTAAAGAAGTTTCTCTTTTAACTCGGAGCAGAAAAAGTTTCGAGTGAAACGTGACTTGGAAGAAAAGTTTTGCAACCAAAAAATTGTTTCCGAAGGATTTTTTTCTCGTGAAGTAATTTCTTTATGAGACAAAAAGTAACTCAACACTTTGAGAAAGGTAATCTACTTTTATTTCAAATGATAATAATAAGAAGAAAAAAATGAGTTGTACGTTGGTTGGAGATATGAAAGATTATTTCGTGTTACGTTAGTTTATAAAAGGCTTAATTTCGGAACTTTCTAAACTTCTATTTCAATTTTCCTTTTTGTGTTAAAGAAAATTAAAGCTTAGAAATTAAATGGTTGGACCATTATTTTAAGTTACTATTTAATACCTACTTCAATCTCATTAAAATTGCATTGTTGAAATTACAATAAAAGTTATTGATATATTTAAGCATTGCAAAGAATTATTTTCACGATCTCTGGCGCTTGGTGCCTGGGTTTGGGTTCGAGTCCGGTGTTGCCATGGATGGTTGTAGTGATTGAAATCCCCTTTAAACTGTAGGCGCCAGTGGTAACAGTCTAATATAACTCTAGAGCGTTTGGCATAAGGCTGACAATCCTACCCGTAAAAGGAAACATCTCATATTTCGGAATCTACCAGTAGACAGACGACCTTGGTCCATCATGCGGCTGTTGCGCCTATGATGAGGATGAGGATGAGGATGAAATAATTATTTATTAGCTAATTCATTTTGCTTACATTAATAACTTTCAATTTTACTCTTTCGTGTTAAAGAAAAATTAAAAAGCTAAAAACCATAAAAAAATAGTTTGACCATCATTTTTAAGTTATTTAATACCTACTTCAGTCGTATTTTAAAATTGCATTGCTACATTAAATTATTACATTAAAACTATTGATATTTCATCAAAATTACTGATATATTTAAGCACTGTAAATAATTATTTTGATTAGCGCTCTGCCACTCGATGCTACAGGTTTTCGGTTCGAGTCCGATGGTGTCATGGATATTTGTAGTGGTTCGGAATCCACTTTAAACTTTTAAACTGTAGGTACCGGTCTAATATGACTGTACAGCTTTGGGGTAGGGTTCTAAAAAGAACACTCATGTTTCGGAATCTGCCAGCATGCAAATGGCCTTGGTACCCCATAGGGTTGATGCACCAGTAATGATGATGATGAAAGAATTATTTATGAACTAATTTGGTTTGTATGAATTTAATAAATAATGACTATTATTAATTAATGACTATTAATCGATAATAGTCATTACTTACTAATAATAGCTATTATTATTTATTAATGACTATTACCGATGCTTAGCTGTAACTTTTCCATATATATATGTCAGGGATGGACACGCTAAAATTGTAGACTAGAATATCATTCTTTGGAAACGAGGGAGGAAAAGGCGTTTAGGAATAATAGAATAGGGCGAGGAAGAATAGGCATTTTATTTGAGACATTTTTCCAAATGCCTCAAATAAAATATCGTACTATACAAATGTTGACTAAGAATGGGAGTAAAATGGGAAGTGCTTCACCCTAGATGACGCCAAAACTGTTCTTGTAGGAAGGATTTCCCAAAGTGTCAATTCAAAGTGCTGAAAACAATAATTATTACCAACCCTCATGTGCGTCGGATTAGAATAGCCCCACACTGTAGCCAATGCATATCATAAGATGCCGAATAAAATGAGTAATCAGGTCCAGGAGGGTATAATCAGGAGGGGTAAAAGTATACTTCTACCTTTGGCTCAAGGACAAAATAAGGTCATGGACAAAAAAAGATACAAATTCTTGGGGGGGAGGGATTCTAGATGTTTTCTGTTGACCAAGAGGGTTGAGAAACAGCAACAGCAGTTGCTATTTGAGTTTCACGATTACACGTTATATTTAAAAAAAAATCTATTGTAAAAACAATACCAACAAAGAGCCTTTTAAGACTAAACAAAATGCTGTTCTTGAATATTTTCTTTCTTCTTAAATGAAACAAAGCATGAAACATATTCAGTAGCACGATCTTTGGTCCTTCATGATGTTCTCTAAATTTCCAATAATTGTTATCCCAAATGAAACACTAGTTACAGAAGAAGCTCAAGACAGTCTGGTTGTACTTTTTCCCCATATCAAATCTTTGTTTTTCCCTAAATTTTTCCCTTCTTTCGAAAAACGGGCATATTGGCCCTTTTACCAATTGAAAGCTGGAGTGCTTTGGCAACAAGAAACAACAGATTCTATTTGAGTTTCACGTTTACACATTATTTTTTTCGAAAATAAATCGATTTTAAATCCCTATATAAACAAGGGCATTTTTAGATCAAATAAAATGCTGTTCGTGAAAAATTTTCGTTTCTTAAAGTGAAACAAGGCAAAAATCTTATACATTCAGTAAAAGAATGCGTTGTTTACGAAACATATACCAAAGGTGTTTCGGAAAAAAACTGCCGTACATATACGCAAGTGGTAGGAAGCTCAAAGGACTTGGACTTGTTTTCACCAGCTATCATCTGGAAACGTGATAATTTTTTGGAAAGAAATCCTCTAAAGAAATTTCTCTTTTAACTCGGAGAAGAAAAAGTTTCAGTGAAAGGTGACTTTTTAGAAAAGTTTTGCCACCAAAAATTGTTTCCGAAATATTTTTTTCTCATGGAGCAATTTCTTTATGAGACAAAAAGTAACTCAACACTTTGAGAAAGGTAATCTACTTTTTTATTTTCAAATGATAAAAGAAAAAAAAAAAATTAGTTGCAGGTTGGTTGGAGATATGAAAGATTATTTCGTGTTACGTTAGTTTTATAAAAGGCTTATTTTCAGAACTTTCTAAACTTCTATTTCTATTTTACTGTCTATTCTGTTAAAGAAAACCAAAGTTTAGAAATTATATAATGGATCATTATTTTAAGCTATTTACCTACCTTTCCATCTCATATTAAAACTGCATTGTTCAAATTACATTAAAGTTATTGATATATAGTTAAGCATTGTAAAAATTATTTGTGAATTTATTATTTTACACCGACTCGTGGCTCAGTGGCAATGCATGGCACTGTAAACCTTAGGGCTGAGGTTCATTCAGTGGCCCTTTGTTGACACCATTTCAAAAAAAACGAGGAGCCTAAATATGGCGTTTGTGATGTTCAGCATCTTTCTTGGATAGTCGGGACTTTCTGATGGGAATTTTTTCCGTGTTTACTCAATACGATATGCAAATGTGGGGTGATGCCGCTAATTGTCCTCCGAGAATGATCTGCTCTCCTTCTACAGTAACGTTAAGCCCAGTCAGATTTCTACCTCGGTTGTTACTTCAGAAGATGCTTCCTTTTTCTAGATAGCGTACCAAAAAACATACGAAAGGGACATATTTTCAGGATGAGAGTGGCAAACAGGCTGTCTTTAATCAATTCCAGTCTTGCCATATCTATTATTGTCAGTGTGGGTTTCGACGTTGAGCTGATTTGTTACTGTTGCATTCCTTTTCCCTCCCATTAATGTGCCGAGTATTCTAACAGGAATACTCTTGAATAAAAATTCAGCCTTATAAAATGGTGCTTTATCTACTTGACTTATATATGTATTCACAATCTTATGCTACTTGAATGCGACTATCTTCCGCAGGTATTCTCCACCATAATACTACTTGAATGCGACTATCTCTTACCATGTATTCGCCATCATGCTGCAGGTATTCCCAATGCGTCTATCTACCAGGTATTCGCCATCACATCTTATTAAATCCATCATGCTACTTGAATTCACGTCTATCTACTCAGGTATTCGCCCTCATGCTACTTGAATGCGTCTTATCTACACCCTCATGGTATTCGCCCTCATGCTACTTGAATGCGACTATCTCTACGAATGCGTATTCGCCATCACCCTGTGCTACTTGAATGCAGTATCTACAGGATACGAGAATTAGCCACAAGGGGAGCGAGTAAAGATGGCGAAACAACTGACTTGGACCGATACTTTCAAGTAGTGATATTTTAAAATAGTATGCAAATATACCAAAAGTACATATTATTTTCTAATTATTAAATTTTAATCAATTGCATTTTTTTCCCAAACATTTTTTTTCTAACGCTTATACAATCATTCAGATATTCGATTTAAAGGATCAGGTCTTCTTCACTGGCGTAACAGCCCTGGTTGGCCATGGTGGACAGCCTACTTGCAGATTTCAAGACATGAGATGTTTATTTTTAAATAGTAGAGTCTCATCAAGTCCTACGCCGAACACTCTACAGTCACATTAGCAATGGCCTGATGGCCGACTCGCTAACACTCTTGAGCTCGGTATCGTTTCGGGTTCGAATCACCGTCAGTGCTATGGCTGTTTAAAGTGGTTCGAACCACTTTAAGCCATGGAGTCCCAGTCTCATATGAACGTAGAGCGTCCTAGAGCCCAACCAGACTTCTCTCACATAATTCCCAGCGCTCAAAGTCAGTTCTAGGTACAGTACGTGTGGTGTGTGGTGTAGAATTGGTAGTCACACATTGAACCGTGACATATGATTTAAAGTGGATTTCGAATCACTAAAACACTCATAAGCTACAGCGGGACTCGAATCTGAAACCAGTAACAAGCCTCCAGTGTACTAGTCATTCGGCATCAGGCTCCATAAACGGATCGGGTCTAGTCCCTATTATTCCTCATAAACAGGGGTTCTGCAGTATTTGGCTGAATAACATTAAATCATGTATGGATAACATAAAAAACAAATTTTCATAAGTTCTAAAATTAAATAACTCCCTCAGGTGATCCTTTGTAAATTCCTAAAAGTATTGGATTTCTTAAATACAAAGCAGCCAGCCTATTTAATTTTAAAAATTCTACCGGAACGATAAATATACTAAAAAAAAAGAAAAGAACTTTTTGATTCCAGAATAAATACTTACTTAAGCATGATACAATCCTCTTCCTTTATGAATATTTTCTTTAAAATTTCCGGAGAAAATATGAATAGCAATCTGCTCTTCCAGCCTAAAACCACGTGATCCACCCCATTAATCATTCTGAATGAAATTCCGGAGCACTTACTTGGGGAAACAAAACATGAATTATTCAGACCCCACGAAGGAAGGAGAAAAATGGTGCACCCTGTGATGGATGCGAATCAGTGTTCCATGGGATTGGTGAGATTTTTCAGCATATCTGTTCAATTTATTTAAGAATGTATTGTTTCATAGTTTAATAAAATATCAGTAGCTTCCTTGTATCCTATATTAAATGTTAGTACGAGTTTTTAAGGGGCCTAATGGCCCGAGTGACTGGCTCTCATGCTACCCATATTTCGGGTTCGAGTTCCGAAGATGCTAGGGATGTATGTATTTGTTCAGAATCTCCTTTAAAACATAGGTTCCACCCTACTGAGACTGTAAGAGCGTTGGACTTAAGGTTGTAATCCTACTCAGTAAAAAGAAAACAACTCATGTTTCTGAACCTGCCAGCAGGTGGCCCACCATAAGGGGCTGTTGCACCAAGGATGATGATAAATAGTTTTTAATTTTTTTTCCACCTAAAATGAAATTTTTACATTTCTATACGGAAATACTAATACTTTCGAGACGAAATAATGTTAATTTGCGACCTTGTACATGCAAGTAAAATTTTTATCTACTAGTGGGCAGACGGCTAGATAGATACTTTTTATAGTTTGCGTGCAAACGGGCTTTGATTTATTCCTCTGGTAGCGTCCATCATCATAGTGACACAAAGTGACGCAGCAGCTCCATGGTGGACCAAAGCCATCTGCCTGTTGGCAAATTTCAGGAAACAAGACATCTCTTCGTTTTTATTGGGTAGGGGTTGTCAACCATATGCTCAACGCTTTACAATCATATTGGACCTTGATCTTATGGTTTAAAGTTGATTCCGAACCATTACTAGCATCTATTGTATCACCGATTTTAACCAAAACATGTGGCACCAAGCGCCATATGTAGAGTCCATTGCACCCTATTTCAAAAAAGCATGTAAACTCGACGGAGTATTATTATAGAAATGACTTTGTATTTGTTGTCAGGCAACCATAGAAGAGTCCACCGGATTTTCTTTCATAAGACACACAGATGGGAGACAGTTACTTTACAATTAAATTAACTCTAGTATATCTGTAAAAAGTCTTCTACATGTTGAAAAAAAAAAAAAAGAAAACAATATTCTTCTATGTAAAAGCGGAACATGAAAACTGATAGAAATTCGGCAAAAAATTGGTTTAATGCGTTTGTTCTTCCTGAACTAAGAGACGTCTCTTGCAAAAAATCATCAGCTGATACCAAAACCTATACTCCAATGTTTTTTCCCTTCTGAGATGTAGACGATAAATCCATAGCCTGGTAAGTCCCTTTCGTTTGACTGTATAGATGTGTGAACAGTGTGAACTGCCCCAATCAAATGCTGTTCTGGCATTGGGTGTGGCCATGCTATATTGCCGTAGTGTCGGGCGATATCTCCCGTCAATGGTAACTTTCTCCATTGATGAGTCTATATTCAGTGCACAAGAAAAGCATCACTTCTCATCAAAAAAATTATTGTTGTTTTAATTATATTTTTATTCTCGTTGCCCAATTATTTTACATTATCTTTGTTGCAAATATGTGAGTGTTCTCTAGATACTGGATACAGTAGATAACTAATCACCAAAGAATATAGCCAGTCAATAAATACCCCCCAAAAAAAAAAAAAAAAAAAAAAAAATAATTAAAAAAATGGAGCAATATTATTCCGAAGCTAATTTCATTCAAATAATGTGAATTAAAATAGTGGAGTCCAATAATTGTTGTCACGTATTTTGTAACGGATATTCCTTAATTATTTTAAATTTTGAAATATTAGAATTGTGAAAAGTAAATAATTTGTTCATAAAAACAAATACAAAATGGCTACCACTGGTTATGTAGTACAAATGGTGAAAGTAGAGCTTTTATTCGAATCTCAACCATTTCTTCTGTCTTTCATACTTACTAAGGTGGAATTTTAAAAAATACAATGAAGAAAAAAACTAAAGGTAACTATTTTGAATTCTATGGATTCCAAGCACACTTTCTGAGTTCTAAAGATTTCTGGAGAAGCCAGTCTAAAAGCTTCTTATGTTGTTTTTCGGAAAAATTTCAGAAAATCGTCTTGGTGGATTAAAAATAAAAAATAAAAAACTTCGAGGAGTTAGAATTTCAAATCTTTTCTTTCGGAAGTTTCTTTTTCCTTTTACTTTTCTTAGTTCTTCTGGATGAATTCCAATGTTGATTTATAGAAAAATAGTGATAACAGTTATAAAATGCATGAAAATTGAACTTGCTATTTGAATTCAAATTATTGTGAATACTTCCCTTGGTTTGAAATATATTGCTACATTTTTTTTAAAAAAATATTTTAGTGATTACATTTAGAGTGTAGCATTTTTTTTTCTCACGGGAAGAGTTTTTTGGAATTTCATTCCCAGATAGAGGAACGTAGTATTTGAATAGTATATGATAACAACCCATCACTCAAATTTGACAGCAGACAAGCAGTATTGTGGGTAGCTATATTACATGAAATTAGTGTTTTGTACTAATGAGATAAACCTTTTAATTAAATTTGATAGTAGATATTCAAGTTTTATGGATAATTAGACCTTATGAAATTAGCGATTGCTTGTCTGACCTTCAAGCTCTAAATAATTACAGATGGAATATGGACTACACCATCAGTTGTTCCATCCCTGATTGGTGATAGATGAAGAGCTGAAAAATGTCTACTCCAAATGAGAAGTGAGGGAAGGACAATAATAATGCTATATTCTCCGTGACTCTTGGCGACGGATTGTCTTTAAAAGGATTTTTGATGAAGAAAATAGAGTTTTTGAAGCGTGTCGAACTGAAGTGTTGTTTCTTTTCTTCCTGAAGTTACTGAATAGGCCGGAGTTCCCCACTTGCTTTTTAAAAGCGAACCCCTTGTGGTGTGTGTGTATCACGATGTATGATAGTTAAGGCCTGAGACGAGGTGGCACAGACTCGAGAATTATGAAAATATCCGACTTTGGTGTGAACTGTGCAGGATTGAATCGCACTTGTGATAAAATTTTATTTCTAATTTTTCCCTTTCTTTTTATAATAAACTGAGTTCATTATTTGTATATTATATATAAATATATACAAATAATATAAATAGTTATTTATATAATTGCTTTACAATATACATGGTTAAAATCAAATCTCTGAAATCTCTGAATAGTAATTGAAATTCACTGAATTACTTTGATTTGTCAATCAATCAAAGTAATTCATTGAATTTCTTCATTAAAATAAACGCTCATTAAGGAATTTTTAAATTAAGAAACATCTGAACCACTTTAACACATCAGAAACCCCATCATAAATATGGAATTTAGATTATTTTTACGTAGAACATTTATGTTTTATTTGTGTGAGAAATCAGCAAAAATTATCACTAAATTGGGCTGTTGGAAAAAGTATGACGTTGGGTTTTGTATGAACTTATACATTTTTAATTAATTTTTTTATAACAATGAATTATAATTTTAGAAAATAAGATACACTATCATTTTCTGGGAATATAAGACATGATTATCTTAACAGAAACTTTATCTGAAAAGAAAAGTTATATTCTATAATTCAACTACTGCGTCCAAAAAGTGCAAGACCAATTAAATTTAAAATTCCCGGGTCTTATGGAATTTCAATTTTTTCTTTGTTAGGTTGGTGGCACTGTTCTTGACATATGTAAATTGGACGTCATATTTATGTTTGAGTAACGCTTGGCTTTGTGGAGACACTAAAATTGATTCCGGTGATTATTGAAATATATGAATAATTGAGAGAAGAACTTTATTAAATTTTGATTGCGTAAATGTATAGAATGTTGCAGAAGGCATTCGGTGAGCATTCCTATATCGGAAAGAAATTTTTACATGTGGTATAAACAATTCATAGAAGGCAGAGAGCGCGGTGGAATACGAATTGCCCTCTGGTCGACCATCCACCCAACCGACGAAGCTCACGTACAAAAATTAAAAGATCTGGTGCTTGCAAACGTCAATTTAAATTTAAAGACCTTGCCGATGATGTTATAATTTCAAAAGTATTGGTCAACTCCATTTTTGGGCCTCAAACGCGTTAAATGTCGATTGATACCGAAAGCACTGAATGCACCATCTCCCCACTGTATTGATTCTTCGTGATGTTTTTGCCAAAAATAAAAACCCATATCGTTCCACAACCATTGTATTCACATCGTGCGACTTCTGGCTATTCCCCTTAACTCAAAAGACCACCCGGGGACACCGTTTTGTGATAATTGAGAAGATTAAACGTGTAGGTCTAAGTGCATTGCTTCCGGAGGGGATTACTTTGAAGGCAATGAAATAAATTTGGAAGAATAAATAAAGAGTTTTTGAAAAAAATAATAATTGGTCTTACTTTTGGACACAGTAGTATCTGCTTTTACGGCAAAAAAGAGGTGCCTTACTACTTATTCACGATAAACAAAATATTTTTGACATGAAATAAAAATATAAATAATAATGAAGTGTCGATATTTTTATTTTTTACTCATTTCTTACACAATAATGAATTTTGCAAAATAATAATCCTAAATAAAAAATAAAACGATGTTTCAATTTCTTAAAGTTTTAATTAATTAAACATACTCTAAAATAAATAGAATTATCATCAAAATTCTTTCATTTGTCCCAATTTCTTTTATGTTAATCTGACGTTTGACATAGCCTTAGGACAATAAAAATGCCCTTAAAATAGAGTAGCGCAATGCATTAATAAATTTGGCCTTAAAAAATTCTTAATAATTAATAAGCATTTTTTGGGTTTAATTAAATAGATTTAATCGTATTCATTTTTATAGGTGTTCATGGTATTTAAGAAGGCTTAACTCTCAAAACTGAAATTCCGATTATAGAACCATAATCTAAGTTTTTCGCATAATTAAATAATTTATAATAATTAATAATAATTTATATCTTTAATTTTTTTTTTCACGTCAAAATGTAAATTTCGTGAATATTCTTTTCACCTTAATTTTTTTCAGAATAAATTATAAATAAACTGAAATAAAAAAAGGCTTTATCAAAATAATAAATAAAAAAAGGCTTTATCAAAGAGCCTGTATAAAGACTTATATGCCCAAATGTACGACAAGCACATGTCCTTAATAAGGTTTATGATTTCCTTTTTCTGCAATGGGCACCTGCAATTATCTCCTTATCTCAGAGTTTCTTCATATTCAACACCAGATAATACAATATTTGTGGGGTAAGATTACAATTCCTCAATGGGTGTACGTTTCAGATATTATTTCTTTAGTAACTGATATAATCCCGCCCAAATGCGAAACCCAAAGCATCCCACAATGTTCTCCTAACTCAAACTTACCCTTCATTTTCGGCATATATAAAGTCCAGCTTCTTCCTTGAAATAATGCATATACAAACTGGCTTTATTGTTTAGATGGTGTCTTTAATAGTGGTCGATGGCCAAGTAACTAGTGCTCTGGGCGCTTAGTGGAACAGGGTTTCGAGTTCGGAGTCCCGGCGGTGTTATGGCTGCTTGCAGTCGTTCGGAATCCATTTTAAAGCGTAGGTTCCGATCTAATATGACTATTGGCCGCATGGCTGACAGCACCACTCTCTGTAAAAGCGAAAACATCTTCTGCCTCGAAATCTGCCAGTAGTCAGATGGCCTTGGCTCACAATGGGGCTGTTACACCGATGATGATCTTTTAATAGTTCTGTTCGTTCATCATCTTTTAGTTGAAATTGCACTGCATGTGGCGAGTGCACATGGTATTGTTGTGTCCTCTCGTCATGTGTAACGGCTTTCGTATTTGTTGGCTGCTCTGCTTTAAAATTCTCGAGATCGTTATACATGTCGATTAATTAAAAGTCTACTATCTGTTACAGAACGTACCAAATAGTTACAATTAAAGTGCTATTCATCTAAATCAAATACTATCACTATGATATGACTTTATTTTATTTTCTCATTTCTCATAATTTTCACAATTTAGTCAAAAGTAGTTGCTCTGATAAAAAATATTGGCCAATTTATTTTATTCTATAGAATAAACTGCAACTTCTACGTCCACGCCACCCATTCTCGATCTTTTCTTCCGATAGAAATTTGAAAAAAAGTGCACGCTCCATAAAGTCTACTACTTTTTGCTGAATCATGATCTCATTTCTGTGCAGGGTTTCGCCTAGTGTTATCCGAGAAGGGGGAGGGATGACGCTTTCCACCCTACCTCATTTTCCACCCGATCTGTTGATTTCCTGAATATCGAACAGGGGAACGCCGTCTCTCCTATTAATTAATCGCGCCTGCTAATTAGATTAAATCTATCGGTGCAGAGCTACTCAGAAATCTCGGCGTTCCCTGAAGAAGGGGCAGAGAGTCAGCCATAGCACTGAGTGTCCCCCCTCCAACTCCTCCTGTGCAGCCAGACGTCTTTAAGTAAAGAGTAACACTCACTATTTTTTTTTTTTTTTTATTCTAGTGAAACATTTATCTCAAAATAAGGCTTACTGCACCACGGGTGATATTTGTAGAGAATATTTTTGGTAACTCCCAAATGATTTACAACAAAACATTGATTCTATAATCACGATTACCTGTCTACTGGATTTAAATGTAGATTATCGCACTGGGCGATTTTTTCAATGACTATTCGCGCAATGGTATTTTTATATGTAAATTCAGCTATTATTATTATATGTAGCATTCAACTACATAATAAGGCTTGATGCTACAAGTGTGATTATATGTGTAGAAAAATTTCCTTATGGTTACTATTAATCTAGATTAACGTAACATATTATATGTAGATTTCCTTACTGTTACTTATATGTAGATTCAGGTATTGCTCTATTATATGTAGATTCACCTATTGCTAGCTTATTACATGTAGATTCATAGATTCTCTTGCTGTATTATTATATGTAGATTCGCGCACTGGATGAATGTAGTTTCACAATAATATTATTATATGTAGATTCGCGCACTGACGTTATAAGGTTACATGGGTTACAATAATATTGGGTTGCACTATGTTAGAAGGGTTATATGGGTTATAATTTTATTATAGATTGCACTCTGTTATAAGGTTATGTAGATTGACCTTACTGGATTCACCTAACGCCCTTTTCTTATGATGGCTGTTAGGCCAATGATCTTAGTGGATGTCCGTCCTTCATTTAATTGAAGTTTTTGCATTTTACACGCTGAGTGTCGTGTTTTGTTATGTCCTTGCGGCATGTGTAACGGCTTGTACTTCTTGGTTGTTTGCTTAAAATTCCATAGTTG
>BPLR01010280.1:0-85285 GCA_021605095.1 Caerostris extrusa | reverse complement strand
AGTGGAGATCGTCAATTGCTAAAATTATTCGCTTTTAACATAAGAATAGCAAAAGAAATTCCACTTTAGCTTCATGATTAATTTAGTCTATAAAACAAAACCTGCATTCATTTTTTATTGTTGCAAATTCCAACAATGAAAACAGGGATATATAAAAATTATTTCCTTAAAAAAAAAAAAAAAAAATCCTCACTAAAATTATTTAAAATTATAATATCTAAAAAATGAAATATAAGTAACACACATTAAAGAAAAATTAAATAAAAAAAAAAACACTATTGAGATCAAAAACTTTACCTCTTTTTGACAAACTCGAGTTGTATTACTGCCAGTAATAATAATATCTGAAGTATCTATATCCATTCTTGTTTGATCAATAGCAGATTGTACATTTTTAGAATCTGAAGTAGCAGCCTAAATTAAATTTTGTTTCCAATATAAAGTGCCATCATTAAATAATTTAAAAAAATAATTTTTAGAATCTGCAAAATAAATAAAAAATTGCAAAACATAACACATATTAAAACATCAGCAGCTTTAAAACAATTAAGCAATTTTTAATTAATGGTTGAAGAATAGACAAATTCAAACATTTAATTATTACTAATGTTAATGCATTCAAAAATATTTTTATCAAGTGAATTCAAATTGATAAATTAGTGAACATTACTTGAAGAATATATAGAAAAATATAGTAAAAGGTGTAAAATTAGTACTTGTCCTGTATATATAATTTGAAAATGGTGTATAAATTAAAAACGCACAGCATAAAATAACTTCCAAAATAAGTTAATTTCTCCTCAATTCCTAAAATCCTACAACCTTTTTAATATATTGAAATGTAAAAAAAATGTATAAAATATAGTAAAAAATCTCATGAGAAAAAATGTTATAAATAATAATATCAAAAAAAAGACATTTTTTAGGAATTTCTGAACAAAATATGTATTTCAAGATTTATCATATGTAAATAAGAGATTAAGTTCACATTTTTAAAATTTTATCATCAAATTATTTTCTTACACAAAAAGCATTATATTTAAAAATGCCACATAAAAAATTTTTAATAAAACTAAAGCAATTACATCTTGTAAAGATAATTTTTCTTCATTCTCCAGCATATCCTTCAAATATTTCTGAAAATAATTTAAATAATTTTATAAATATAAAAAAGTAATTATTAATACATGCATAAAATATTATACAGATAATTTAAACTATATAATACATCAAAAAATTAATATATTCTATGTTAATCATTATTTGATTCATTAACTGACAAATGGGAAATTACTGGTACAAAATAATAACAACATAAAATTAATACATTTTAATTAATTTTTAAATTTTTCTTCAACAATTTTTAAGAACTTCTGTTAAATTAATAAAATTTCTGTTTTGATAGTTATTAAATATTTTGGATTTGCAATTAAAATGATTTTCAATGTGGTTTTATATCACAATTGTGAATTTAATATAATAATTTGTTAGCAGTTTATTAATGATGATTTTTACTAACTTATTTCTTTGATATAAAGGTTAAGTTTTATTTTCTAAAGCCAAGGACCTCGGGTTATATGGCTAATGACTTATAAAAAAAAAAAGTCAAATTATTAAATTATTCCTATAAAGCTTTTGGGGTAAAAGATAAACAATTCAAAAATTTTAAAAGAAATGGTAAACACTAACAAATCTTCTATCATCATACAAAGGGTTAGGTTTTAACATTTTCCAATTTGAAATTACTAATAACAGTTTTTTTAATTAATATTGGATTTTAATATAACTTTATTGAAATAATGTAATAATAATGAATATTTATTAACTATTTTAAATATTTATATTTTTTAGCATTATCTACGATCAAAATTGTTCTATATTTTAATTTATTTTTCAGTTAAAGAAGACTATTATGTAACTAAGGATTATAAACATAAATTAACTAGTTTTATATCATCCATGATTTTTAAACAAATTCTGTATTACCAAATGTTGATATTAAAGTTATAAGTTGTAAAAATACTTTACAATCACAATAACTGAGCATCAAAAATCTTACAAAATGGGCTAATATTATATTGTATTTCTTAATTAGATAGTTAAAAATGTATGCCATAGGCCAATTACAAATGGAGTAAATTAATCACACATAATTTTCATGGTATAACAAACTATAATATTATCTCATTATATTTTATTAATGGTTTAAAATTTCTTACAAAGGAAATTAAGTTATATAATCTTAAAGTGACTTAATTTTGTGCATTTAAAAATTAATTAAAGCAATATTTCTATAAATTGCAAAAATTCTACTTTTCATAAAGTACCAAAGTATCTGCTATAAAAAAATTATAATTTAATTATGATTTCAAAGTGACTTAAAAAGTAAGCTATATATATATATATATATATATTATATACATATATATAAATTATACAAATTTATTTTTAAAAAAAAAACACTCAAAAGTTGAAAAATATATTTGACAATTATAAAAAAGCAAGCATTTATTATTCCAATATTTTAAATAAAATATTAAAAAATACTGGAGAAAAATATCACAGCATTCAAATATATATGATTCTATAGCAAACTTCAAAAGATACAACATTTAATTATTATTAATATAATTATAATGTGAAAATCATATTACAAATTTTTAATAGCCTAAAAATTGTATAGAATATTAATGGAAAAGGTTGAAGTGTGCATAAAAATAAAAATCACTAACACAATAATATATAAAAATTAAAAAAATTTTTACATTGCTACTGAAAACTTTAAACTGTTTAATTATCAAATATATATAGAGATATTAGTGTGGAAACAATAAACTTGAATAAAAAGGATACATTCACTTTATGGCAAGATATCTTTCCTCTGTCATCTAAACCAACTAAAATTCTATGCTTGAACATTAATGCATTTACACTTGCCATACACTGTTCCAGCATTCGATATAACTACAATAAATATAAAAAGAATTTTATTCAATCAGAAAGAAATTTTGTACACTAGAAACTAAAAATAAAAAGTTAAAAATAGCCTACTCAAAAGCTTAAAGTAATTTAGTAGTAAGAAATAAATATTACATTAACAAAAATTTTCTTAAATTAAGAGAAAGGACTGATCAAATAATGATATCTACTGTATTTGAGTTTCAATAATTACAAAGTTATTTAAACATATATTTAAAATTGCTCATTAATTACTAACATCAAAAATAATTTTTATTAGCCATACAATTATTTTATTTTAAAAATCATATTGATTTCATAATATTTTAGTCTTATCGTAATAAAAATGCTTAAGGAAAACCTGAAATAATTACCTTTATCTTCACCCACATGCAAACAAATATTCCTACAGCATTTACTATTAGCCATACAATTGCTCCTCCAAACAAGGCCAACCCACGAACACCAGAAAACAAAAGGGACAAAAGAATCATAAAGCCTAACATTATCCACACGATGAGAACCCTTTTGTAACAAACATTATATAAATTAAATCTGACATCATTCACAAGGACCTGCATTGTCATGACATAATCCTCAACAGTTAACTACAAGAAATAAAAAGGACAAATTAAAAATAAAATTATCCATTAGCTTAATAATATCATAATTACAAATACAAAATAAATTTTAAAAATTATTAAATAATTATTTGCATAAAAATATACATTTTATATAAAGAGCAGATATTACCAAAATTAAATAACAAAATTATTTTATTTTAATATATTGTGGAATCTCACTGCAATCAATCATCTCATATCAATTAAGAGCATCAAAATTAATATTCATTCAAAATGTTATGACGCAAAAAGAAAATACAGATGTTAAAACTCTAAAATATACAAGAAAATAAATAAAAATCAAATATTAAATAATTTGAATGCAATTAAGAATAAGAAATGAAAAATAAATGTTAAAAACAAAAATATTAAATGGAAATAGTGAACTGTAGAAGTGAATACAATATGTAATGAAATATGTTAATTCTCAACTTATATTTAAGTTTAAAAAATAGTTTTATTTAAATAAAAACAATTAGAACTACTTTTTGATTTTTTTTTTTTTTTTTTTTGTTACATACTACATAAAAATATGATGAATTGAGAAAAAAATTGCACTTTAATTTGTATTGTTTTTAAAGACTTCATAAAATATAATTTATTTAAATTATTATAGATAAATGTTAGAGAAATTATATGATTCTTGAACTAAAATTTTCCAAAATATATATATATATATATTTTTTTTATTCCAATGCAGCTGGCAAACACATTTTCAAAAATATAATTTTATTAATAAAAAATTAGTTTTGTTACAATGAAAGAGTGAATTAATTAGACCTATTTGGGCTTCTTGGTCACATTCCACATCAGGAAAATAAAATTCAGAAAAAAAAAAAAAAAAATTCTCAGTATTGTAATATTTAAGTTAGAAGAAATACATACATACATTATATATTTAGACCAAAAGTCCTACAAAAATAGAAATAACACACACACAAAAAAAGAATATGTTGGCATGGGAACTTATCAGAACTATAATAATTTTTGAAACAAAAAAAAAAAAAAATCATTCAAGATTAAAAATATATATTTGCCACTATAAGAGAACAAAATGTCATAAAATATATGCATACATCAATAGGCAAACAACAAACAATGAGAAACAGACAGAGGGATAGTCAATAGAATGAAGATTATCTTTGTGTTTGTAAAGAGAATGGCCTACACGCAATTATTAGCTATATCTAAGTAAGTATTAGCAAATTGGTTAAAATACACATGATCAAAAACCAGACCTTTTAGAATGAAACTGAAGAAAAATTAATATGTGTAATAACTGAAGTTTATAAGATATTTTAAATTAGTAGATTTGTGAAACATTAACAAATAACATATACAGAAAAAGTTTTCACAAAATTATTTAATTTTTGTGTTTTTATAAAAATAAAATTTTAAATTTAGGAATTGAATTAAATTTTTACAGAGAAAAGTTTAGTAGCTTTAGATGATCAGTAAAATTAAAGCTTTCTAGCAGAAAAAAAAAAAAATTTTTTTTGCTTTTACTAAATATTTACAATCAAATTTTTTTAATGAAAATAGGTTTGAAACTAAAACTATAGAATATCTAAGTATTTATTTTACATAATCTAAAAATTAAACAAAAATTTACTTTCTATTATAAATTAATTTCCCAAAAACATTTAAATTTTTCTAGAAATATAAAATATATATATTGTTATTACTGACCACTAAGAAAAAAACATTAACTTTGATTTAGGTACGTTTTTTGATTAAATTAATTTTTGGTAATTCACATTTTAAATATAACTTACAGTCAATCCTTGAGCCATAAGTTCCTCAGGAACTAACTCCGGTTTGAATTGGGCTTTGGTAACCCATGGACACTTTTGATTAACAGGAAGTAGAGTTACAATGACATCTCCATTATCTAGATTAAAATAATCATTTATTATATATGTATCATTATATATACATAATGCCTCATTGATAATCATAAAATATTAAAAAAATTTTTTGTTTTAATGTGATTAATTTTTAATTATCCAGTAATGTGATATCCCATAAAAATAATTTAGAACTTGTATAACAAAATATACTTCCAATATTCTAATTTAAATATTAATTAAAACTAAGCATATTGAAATTTCACAACAGTTTTTAAACTAGTATAAGTTTATTATCTTTCTATAACTAACATTTTCTTCCACTTAAAAATAAAAGGCTGCCATAAAAAATTGCCACTCAAAGTATTTTAACTTTATATAGCTTTTAAATTAATTACTAATAATATTAATATATTTGATATTTTTTAATGATTCAAAACAATGATCAATATTCCCAACAGGTTCAAAGAATATACAAATAGAGATGAAAGTCACAAAACAGAAAAGAGCATAATATTTAAAATATACATATTAACAATATGAAGTAAAATGTTTAACTTACTAAAACCTTGTGTAATACCATGATTATTAGGATGTCTACATGTTTCAGATAAAGGCACATTTTGCATATTATTATGCCCGTTGTCTTGAGTAAAATCTGGTGGGCAAGAGCTCCTGGACGGCAAAACTTCAGAATTTATCTTTCTCAAAGGTCGGGATGGAGCAGGAGGTGGGGGTAAGGCATTTTTAGGTGAAACTCGACCAGTTGAAAACCCAGAATGAGGTGGTGAGGATGATCTTTCAGAACCATGCTTGGGTTCAACATTGATTTCAAGATCTGAAGATCCCTCTGATAAGTGAAGAGAAGTATTGAGAACACTATCAACATGGATAGTTTGAGTTGGCACAATTGTAGCAACGGAATCTTCTTGTTTTCCCTCTTCTTCAAAACGAACCCAAGACTGAACAGGAGATCGGCCCCTTTCAGTTAAAATAGCATTTGAATCAGCACTGTTGGTATCAAGGCTTTTAGAGGAAGTGCTTAGAGTTTTATCCATGTTGATCCAAGTTTTGTGCAGTTGTACACCTAAAATGCAGTTCAAAGCATAAATTTTAAAAGAAAAAAATGAACTATAAACAAACACTTAAAAATTATATTTTCAAACAATTTATCTCAAAATAAATTGATGAAATAGAGAAATATTTAGTCGGAAGTCCAGAAATTAAAGTGAACAAAATATATGATTTCAATTATGTTATAATTCAATAATATTTAGGTTATTTACTGATTGGATTGTTATATCTATTCATTTTAACAAATCTAGATTAATTTGTTGATAAAATGTCACAGAAGATTTGCAAAATAAATAAAAAACTAATATAAATATATTTATAAAAAATATTCTTTATTGAAATGCATCTTAAAATATTTTTAATATTGTATAAATTTTGAGGCATGATAACTGATTTAGTTATGAATTTAGAAAGAAATTTCAGAATATCAAATATGAAACTTCTATACCAGTGTTTAGTTTTTATAAGCCTGTAACAGCTTATGATTATTATGTCTAAATTCAATCAGAAACACTTGATAAGCAAATCAAAGTGCAACAAGCAAACCAAATCTATACAAAGTAAATATTTGTAGGCTTGAAATCCCTAGATTGTTTTGCAGTGAAGAGTGCAAACCTCTATGTGTTATCCTTGAAGGAGCAGATTTGCTAATTCCAAATTAATAAGTCTAACCTCAATGGGATAATATCGATCTTTCTACCATGACGCTGATTATTACTTTATTAAACGATTATCATTAGTTTCATTCCATTAATTGAAAATTAAATTCTTATTAATCTATTAAAAGATTCATGCATAAGTCAAGTATGAAATAAATTAATAAAAGTTATAAAACTAGTTGGTTGTGAAAATTTGGAGAATAAAATACAAACTTTATATTCAAAATGTTACTTGAATATCTTTTTAAATTTAAAAGGTTTAATAATGTTTGTTTTAATATTAAAAAAAATTTTTAATGTTTGTTTTAAATATAAAAAAATTTATATTTTTATCATTATCTATATAATTAAAAAGTTCATAAATGGCCTAAAATGGAAACATTAGAAAGGTTCTTAAAGCAATATATACTTCTTTCAAACCAAAATAAATCTAAGCAACAAAGCTAAAAGGATAATTTCTTAAATTCATTGGTTTTTAAAATAAATTTTCCATTTCTAAAGTATTTTTATAAATGAATAACATAAATTTTAGAAAGATATACTTAGATTAAAAACAATGTATATTTATAAGGTATAGTAATAACTTTTATAAGTAGTTTATAAATATATATAAACAGAACCCAGAAAAATATTCACTGATTAATTTTTTCCTTTAATAACAAGAAAATTAATAAAGAAGTAAAAAAAATATATTTTTAAATAAAATAAATTTATGTATTTCTATAGTGTTTTAATTATAAATCCTTGTACTTATTTCAATGTAAAATGGCACACATGATACTTTAAAACAAGAATGCCTTTTTTTTTTCAAGCATTTTAATACATTACAAAACCAGCAATTACATAAATAACTATCAATTTGTTAATTTTTTATCATGAAAGATTCAATTTTTCTTAGAACATGTTTCTAATTGCTAGCTTAATATTAAAAAGAAAAACTGAAATTAACTGACAGTTCAAAATATTACAAGCAAATGATATTCCAGTTATTCTGATAGTTCAATGCTAAATGTATAGGAAATACTACATAAATATGACCTTATTATTATTTTTTTCTCTTTTTAAATATAATATTTAATACATAACTTGATAAAAAAATAAAAAATAAAAATTTCTCCAATCAACTTAACGATTTCAATAATGCAAACAAACAATCAAATTTATATAACATAATTTCTGCAAATAAAAATGTAAAGATATATTTAATTTTTATTATCATTTAAAAAATATTATCGAACTGGATTCGTTTATAATTTTTCTCATATATATTAAAAAAGGTAGAAATAAATCATTTGTTTAAAAATTCGGTACTTAATTCCTTATATAAAAACCATAAATATTTTGAGTTTTCATATAAATGTAACTTTAGTATCTTGCATATTTATAAACCACTAAATTTTATTACGTTTACCTTCTTACAAATTAAAAATATACAGCATTTACAAAAAATTTGTCCTACACAAATAAAAATATCCACTTTATATATTTTCTAGTTAAATTTATGGCTAGAAAATCCTTCTTATTTTAAAATAATTTTTAATTTGTTTCCATATAACTTCACTTTCGAAATACCGAAATAAATAAAATCCAGATTGTTAAAACAAAACTTTAACCTCTAAAACAGAGTTAGTTATTCGTCTACAATGATATAAAACGATATTCTGTACGATTTTTAACATATTTATGCTTACTTAGAAAAGTAAGGAATTTAAATACCTGAGAAATTTTCATGCACTTCGTCCACCTCCTACTTTTTTTCTGAAATGACACTACGATACGGTCACCGTTCAAACATACCTTTAAATCATTGGCAAAGCTAATCGAAAAAACGTCCAACTGAATTTAGGCTGTTATCTAGACAAGCCTGCCCGATAATGAGCTCAGTGTTCACTTGTGCGAATTTTTATTTAACTTTTCATTGCTTTACTTTCGAAGATATTGAAAACTATTAATTATTACGAAGAGTGGGGGAGGGAGTGCGTAGGAAATGTTAATGCTTTTAACATTTAACTTTATTTTTCGGAAACTTCAGAGTATAATAAAAAAAAAAATTTTTTTGTTTTTAATTCAGAAATTCTTCAAATGGATATAAGAATGTCTTATAAAAATACTACAAATAATAATAAAAATAAAGCATAGATCTTTCGCTTTTTGAAGTATATATATATATATATATATATATATATTAATTTTATATTTAAATTGAGAGCGTAAATTGATAAATGTGATTCAAACTAAAAAGAAATTTTTAAAAGAGAAAATTAAGAAACACTTTCGTAAATGACTACTTTATTTCTAGTAAACTTAAGTGTGCCCCCCTCTTCCTTCTGAATAGAGTAAAATTTATATCCTTCCATAACACCTCTGGTACCGTCGTACCCGTATTTTTGTTCTTTTTTTTAAGTTTTTTTACAAATTTAAACGAGGTTAGGACGAGGGAAAATGTTGAATTTCTTCCAATGCGCGGTTTTTTTATATATAAAAATTATATATATTTTGACACACCCAATTGACCATATAGTAACTTTTCTTAAATTCTGCTGTAATTAGAAAAAAATGGTATGTGAATAAAATAAATGGTCTAGGGCATCAATTTTTTCTCAATTTTTATTTAGAATTAGAAAGTATCTACATTCACATTGAATGTAACGTAAATTAAACAAATTATTTCTAAACAAAACTGTCCTTTTCATATACAATTTAAAAGTTAATTTTGTTATTTTTTATTATTATTATTACAATTTCATTGATTAATTTAAATTTTTGTTCAATGGTAATAATTTAAAATTCATATCCTCAGCCGCAAACAATTGTCAGTAAAAAACAAAAGCAACATTAATTATTGTCACAATGTTATATTCTGTGCTGCAGAGATAAAATGCCATATTTCCAAATTTTGATTTTTTTTGTTTATTGTATCTGTGCTAATATCATACATACTATCTAAAAAGTAAAGCATCTGTAGAATGAATTTACTATAAACAGGCGCGCATTCAGGAATTTGTCCGAGAGAAGGCTCAACAAAATAAAGCGTAACTGGTTATGAGAGCTCAATCGTTCATATTAAAGTAATAGAAAAGGTATCTGAAGTCGAAATTCCATATATTAATTATTTTATTAATAATTTTTAGATTGAATTAATTTGTCTTCAAATACATAAAAAAGGTATCATTAAAATTAAAAGTATTGCACACACAAAAAAAATAATTTTTAAAAAATAAGAAGTTAATTAAGAAGAATTAGAAGTTAATATTAATGAATTGCATAAACTAACTATTGAAGTCTGTGAAAGACTTTAATAGTAAATTTTGAACCGTCTGTATCTTTCACTTTGTGTCCTAACCTTAGAAAAATCTGATACCTTAGAATCAGATTATTTCTAAAAATTCATCGCTTTGTAAAATAAAATTATTTAAATTGTTTTCTATTTAGTTAAAGCCTACATGAAAAGATATAAACTAAACAAGATATGGATAAGTTTTTGTCTATTTTCTCTGTTACATAATAATTGGATTATTTCAATGTAATTGAAATCTCTTTACATTGAAATGTGTCTCTTTTCAAAATAATGCATTTGTATTTGAAAAAGAAACAGAATTTGGTTTTTGTAAAAAGAAAAAAAAAACCGAAATCCAAATTTCTCAAGAAAGAATTATGTTAGATAAACTTATTTATTTTAAAAATTTTAAAATACAAATTAAACTACAGTGAAAAATAAATATGAATTTTAATGTATTCAACAATTATTATTTAATGCTAATATTCATCTGTTCAATATTTTATTACAGCAGTAGGTATTAAAACTAGAATTAAATGATAAAACAGAAAAAACTCAGGCAGTTTATTCATAAATTTAAATTTAAAACATCATTATTAAACATGGGAATTATATTAGCTCATTTAATGGCTCATTTGTAAATGCTTGCAAGCTAGTATGTAAAAACGACAAAGATTAGAATTTGCAGATGGGGTGCACTACACACACTGTTTTCGGAAATGAAATATGATAGCGATTGCCACAACAAATTTTGTGAATATATGACATCGGACAGTTGAATTTCTTTTGTGAGTTTGTTTTTTCCATATGATACACAACACCTATCATCCATAAGTCGTTCCGGAAGTCAATACTCCCCCTCTGCCATCTAAATAGAGTGTTCCTCTATTTCAGGGATGAGCAAACTACGGCCAGCAGGCCAACTCCGGCCCGCCGGAGGGTTCTGTTCGGCCAGCGGATAGAATTCTATTTGCCGGTTCGAGGTAAATTAAAAGAAATATATATTTATATATTATATATACATCTCATTTTCTACTTTGGTTAAATATTATTTTTTCCTTCCTTTTTTTCAAAGGACTGATCTAAATATGCCAAAGTTAGAGTTTTACAAATCATTATCGAAAGTAAGTTACTCAAATTTAATATCTCACGCCCAGAAAATCAGTGCTATGTTTGCTTCATCTTATATAATGTGAATAAATGTTTTCAACTATGAACCTTAGAAAAAAAGTATTTCGGAAGTAGACTGACAGATGAGAATTTAGCCTCGTTCCTTAGAATCAGTTCATCTCACTTCGAACTTCAATATAAAGAATTTTTAAAAATGAAATCGCAAATTTCATTCATCTCATTAACATATTAAAATAGTAATACTTGTGTATTGTTTTTAAAATTTTAGAAAAATTTTTCTTGGCCCGGAAAACTTTTTATTTTTGGCCCTCGATCGAAAAAGTTTGCCCATCCCAGCTCTATTCAGAAGGAACAGAATGTTGAGGCTTACATCTCCGCCTTTTTCGTACCAGAGTTGGCGCAGCATCACCTCTTAGCTCATTTTCATAAGTATTTCCTTAAAAGATAGTTGTATATTTTTTGTATTAATATACATATACTTATTGATCCAAAAATATGATAAATTCTTCATAAAAATATAAAAAAATCCAGAAAACACACTTCATAAATTCCGCAAATTAATGTGTAATAACTACGTAACGGTAGGTGTTTAGTTGGAGTACCAGGGAATTTCCCATACCTCCATATCAATAATTATTATTAAAAACAAAATTTTAAAATCCAAAAGATGAGCTAAAGAAAGAATATTAAACGAGCCCACGCTCGGAGAGTGTGTAGTAACTATTAGCATCATCATCATCATCATTGGCGCAATAGCCCCATGGTGGGCCAAGGCCGTCTGCCTAATGGCAGATTTCGAAACATGAGATGTCTTCTTTTTGCGGTTGTCAGCCCAAAAATTAGCATACAAACATAGCATGCATACTGAACACAAATTGCCCAACACTATTAGCATACTATACATAATTTCCTTAAAATGTTCAAAATATTAGAAATAACTTTATTTATTGATAATAGAATAACGAAAAATATTTAGAAATAATAAATTTACATTTATCTAGAGTTTTAAGAAATAAAATATTTGTTTTGAAAATCGTTGTATGATAAGACTTTCTTCCCCTATTTCTAATAATATAGATAATTATCAAAAATCACCAAAACTAACATTTATGTAATAAAATAGATTGCAATATGAATTGCATATATATATATATATATATATATATATATATACATTGCTTTTTAAACATTTCTGAATTTATTCAATAAAACGAATCATTAAATGCTACTTATTTGAGAAAGGAGCAAGGCTCTCCTTTCGTAATTTTCTCTACTCAGATATGCAGAGAGCCCTGCTCAATTATTTGTACAGTGCAACTCAAATAAGTCTGGTCCTACACAAATCAATAGAAGAATAATCATATTGTTGAAATTAACCATCACGTGATGGACATGGGGACTTCGAACTGGCAACCACTATACGAGTTATATTTTATTACTAATTTCTGCGTGTTACATGGTGTCAGGAGTCAGTTTAATTCTGGGAAAGGTGCTTACGCAGACAATCGTGACCACAGAAAAGTCGTAGCAATGCCACCGATTTTCTCTAGGCATAGGCCATTCAGGGATATCATGAATATAATAGTACAGGGGCTTGTAACCGTTTCTAGTGACAGCATCCTCATAGAAGTAGCATTTAAGGATCTTTTAATTATCGCCTTTAAGGTATGATAGGCCAACTCCGAGTTATATAGCTGTAAACTTTTTGCTAGGAAATCAGCGGCCTTCTGTTTCGCAGTGGGCAGCATGCACTGCAGGATGACTGTTTTATTTTGATCCGACAACCGTGACAGAAGGTTAACACAGTCATCATTATCTTTAGATCGAGAGGAACACGGGAAACCTATAGCATGAAGAGTTGCTCTCGAATGTGATAGAAGCACCACTTTAGAGAAACATTCTAATCGGCTCTATAGTTGAATAAGAGCCAAACGGATAACATCGAATTCGATTTCGCCATCGAAAGCTGATATGTGAGCACCAACAGGGCAGTAAAATGAAAACAGCTCAGAATGAACACCTCTTCCAACGTTAACACAATCACTTGATCTAGAGCAGGGATGGGCAAACTACGGCCCGCGGGCCAACTCCGGCCACCGTAAGGTTCTATCCGGCCTGCGGATAGAATTTTAATTTGCCAGTTCGAGGCAAATTAAAAGAAATATATAGCAGTTGTTTCTAAATATGCCAAAGTTAGAGTTTTACAAATCATTATCGAAAGTAAATTTTCCAAATTTAATATCTCACGCCCAGAAAACCAGTGCTATGTTTGCTTCATCTTATGTATGTGAACAAGTGTTTTCAACTATGAACCTTAGAAAGAATTATTTCAGAAGTAGAATGACAGATGAGCATTTAGCCTCGATTCTTAGAATCGGTACATCTCACTTCGAACCTCAATATAAGGAACTTTTAAAAATGAAATCGCAATTTCATTTTATCTCATTAGCATATTTAAATTGTAATACTTGTATAATGTTTTTTAAATTTTAGAAAAATTTATCTTGGCCCACAAATTTTTTTTTTTTTTTTTTTTTCGATTTCTGCCCGCGACAGAAAAGTTTGCCCATCCCTGATCTAGAGTCATCCGTAAAAACCCTGGGTCAATGTGAGATGGTATAGAGAGTATCTATAATTTAGTACGTCACTGATTTTAAAACTTTATCATTGTCCTCCACTTTTAACAGACTTTGGCTCAAGCCGAGGCAGATAGAAAAGGTCTTGGCTTCGATGGGCTTACGAGGCAGTAAATACTTAAAAATTATATATTTATTTTAAATAAATAATTTTTTAAAAATTTATTTAAAATAAATATATTTTTTTTTTTAATTAGATGGATTGAATTTTTTTTTTTTTATCAATTAAAGCTATTAAAAGATTTCAAAGGGAAAATTATATTTCTCTATAGCTTAGTGTTTAGTTTAAATTAAATATATATATATACATCTCTTTAATGTTATTGTTATTTAGTAAAAATAGGAAGAGAAAATCTGCTATAATTGATTGTTTATATAAACATTAAGTAAGAAAGTTTAAATTGCTATAAATGCTCATTTTTTTGTAAACTATTTGAAGTTTTTTTTTTTTTAAATATTCATTTTAGTATTTTATCTATTATTTTATAATAATAGATAAAATTTGTTTATTTTAATTATAGTGAGGGACAATTTTAAAGGGCACGGAGGAGATGAGAACATTTTTGAATTTTAATTATTTTTTTAAATTAAACTTTTTAACTGTCATTCAAACATTCACAGATAATGAGTCTTTCTGTTAAACGATGTAAATAGATAAGAATGACAGTTTTATTCAGATTTCTCTATCTTAAAAGAATTCAAACCGGAGTTTAATAATAATCGTTTCATATTAAAAACAATTTATTTTTATAAAGATGTCTTTTGAAATGTTTGTTGATGTTTGAAGGCTTGTTTTTTGATGATAAAAACAATGTTGAAATTTTTATCGTACTTCAAAAATGAAATAAATGCAAAATTCACTATAAATTAAAACTACCTTTAAGCATGAATTGTTAACAAGTGCTATTAAAATATATAATATGCTACAAGTAAATATCTAATGTGTATTAATTATATAATATTAGCCTTTATTTTATTTTTTTTATCATTTTTTTTTTCACCTTTACAAAAATGGCAATTTGGGAAATGATATCTCCTTTAACATATCGAGTTGGGAAAAAAAAAAAAAACTTTTCAAGAATCACTTTTGAGAAATTTTCTTAAGTCACAAAAACTCTTTGACTTTTAAAATAGTAAGCACCAGTGAAAATCAAACTTTTATAAGATTTAAAAAAAAAAAATGATTACTTTTCCAAGGATACTAGTTTCGCAAATAAATATTTATCGAAAAAAACAACCAGAAATTAAAGGACTATTTTCGTTTTTCATGTGAAAACATCATTTATTGATCTATTTTCGTTTCAATGTCATATTGCATACAATTTCATGAATTTTCAGAGATTACAAAAACCACACTTAATTAACATCAAAAGTTAAGTCGTTATTTCAAAGTTTCTTTATCGTCTCAAAAGCGAGTAAATATGTCCTTCTAGCAAAACATAAAGATAAATCTTTTTTAAACTTCAACACTTACGGAAAAAGCATTTATTTTAATTTATTAATTTTTAATTCTGACATACCTAATTTATTTTAAAAGAAAATTACAACATACCGTGTTTCCACAGTTAATAAAAATTTTTAATTAGGTGAAATGACGTATCTAAAGAGAAAAAATACAGAGAGAGAGAGTTGTGAAATTGATGTAGTAATAAATTGTATCTAGATACCAAGTATTATTATTTTATTTATTTCTAAGCTTAGTTTAGAGTACTATCATTTTTTTTTAAATACAATAATTGTTATTTATCCTTTTTATTAGTTGTTAATTATTTGTGAAACTTTTTATAAATAATTATAGTATGTGGGCAATATGGTGCATTATTGAAACGCATCACCATATCAATAATTAATACGACTTACTTTTAACACGTTTTAATCTGAATTCTAAATGTGAACACTTATTTTTCTCAATAAAACCTGTCAAAATTAAATATAGCATTTTCTGATTTCTCGATAATACAGACCTACTAATTACTATAACATTATTTTTTTGCCAGTTTACATTTTTCTACAGTTTAAAAACAATTTTTTTTTTTTTTTTTTAATATTTACAAAAATAATGTTTAGCAACATTTGTTCAGTAACATTGTAATCGTGGTTCTATCTACTCAACCATGTTTCCTCCTAATCACTGCAAGAGCGCCCCCATGTGACATTCAGAAGAAATCATCAGTAGGCCTTGAGATTTTCACCCGTACGGTGCAACTGGAGCTGCCATTAGTTACAATCTCTCATCCTGACAGGAAATGAAGTATGTACAGCTTAGAAGTAGAATCCTTCCACGAATCTTTAATTGCATATCTTTAAATGTGTTACACACTGTATCTTTAATTATGGTGTTGATGTCGTGTTCATGTGCTTTTAAATAAAGCTGCGTGTTCTTAAACTTGTGTCTCAACCCAACCACACCCACATCCAGCTGCACAAACAATCGACGAACACTACAATCTTTGATTTCATTTAATTCCATATTATTCGAATAAGAATAGCATAGATAAGTTCCACATTGTAGCAACAACCTTCTTTAGTTTTTAAAAGTCTTAAATTCTCAGATACCGAAACAATCGCGACGATTTCGTAAGGACTTCTATAAGAAAAAAAAATAAATGCAAATTAAAGTCAAGTTAAAACAGGGACAACAAATTGTGAGTCACACAGATTGGAGAAAATTGTGATACCTTTGCAAATATTCAAAAATGTGGTAAATAAAACATTAATTTGAATTCATAAAAATAGCAAAATGGTTCTTGTATAGAGTGGCCACAGAGACCGAAGAGTTTCAAACCATCATAATTTATTAAAATGACCACGCAGTCACAATCTACTTCAAGTTTCCTCATTACTAGAAATAATGTTTAAACCAGACACCACCACAGAATTAGAATGTGGGCCCTCTTACAAGCTATCTACGTATTTTATCATTGTGTCAAGAATCGAGCCAATTTAACCAGTGAGATTTAAATAACACTAAGTATATGTTTCTACAATCTCTTTCTGTGGATGCTGTCGACTTTATATGTGAATAAATGTGAGTTAGTTTCACGTAAGAAATCTACCAAAAACCACAATTCCACATCATTAAGGGCAAAAAAAGTAATCTTGCTCAATTCAGCATAATTGCAAAAACTAATCCAATAGAAATGCAAACGTTCAATTTTCAAACACAGGATTGCAAGTTAGATAAGTAGGATTTTGATTCTTCTTCGTCAGCACTACAACCTGTTACAGGTCGAGGCAGTCTCCATGAGCTTTCTACGTCTGACTCTGTAACGGGGCAATAGATCGCCATCTGTTAACTCCCAGATTCTTTAGATCTCTTTCGACTGAATCAACCCATCTGGTGGCAGGACTTCCTCTCCTTCGTATGCCTCAATTATTGAAAAGTAAATAAAAATTTTGAAATTTAGTAACTGTTGAGCTGAAATTTTTGAAATTTAATAAATGTAAGCCTAAAAAATTTTATAATAAATAGAACTTCATGAAATATTTTTTCTCTGTGACTAATCCTCAGTGACCTGCAGTGCGGGACGGACATCCCATGAGTAATCCACTCATGGACGGAGGGAAGGGGGCGCATCTTCTGTTGTGATGGAGCACCCTGTAGGTAGAAGTCTGACTTGGCACAGTGACGCTCTTACAGTCATCAGAGACCGGGACCTACGGCTTAAAATAAATTCCGAACCATTACAAACATCCAATGCACCGCCGAACTCGACCCGAAACCTATGACGCCGAGGGCCAGATCGCTAGACACTCTGCCATTCAGGCCCATTTTTTCCTCTTGCAGAACGTATTTATTTATTTTTCAAATAAGAAAACTCTTTTTTTTTTTTTTTTTTTTTTTTTATAAGATGATCAACTCTAGAAATCAGCTATGAAATATTTTAGCGCCACATTCACTAATGACTATTATTTACTTTAGTTGTCATTTTTTTTTTTCTCGATATTTAGGATTCAATGTTCCTTTTAATTTATATTTCCGTTGTTTATTTATTTATTTGTTGTCGAACGACTATATTTTAAGCAGATTTGAGTTTTTGACAGTAACTATTACCCTAAATATAAAATCGCCGGTTGTGGTAAGATTACATATACATTTCTTTTTTGTGCGTTGGTAAGATTTGTGGCCCATTATATGCACATCACCAACAAAAGCACTGATGCACCAACGCTAGCTGTGCAAGTTATCGTTGGGCCACAAATCGGACGGTTGTATATTTCATTACATATTTTTTCCTTTTGAATGAGCCCTAATTTAAAAAAAATATTGTTATTTTTTTCCACGAAAATTTTCAATGAAAAATATTATTTATTAAAGTCGAACAAGCTAATCTTATCACTAGTTTGTTATAAATTACTAAATGAACAATTTTCCGATTTTTGAATTTATAATTTTCTTATTAAACAAAGGCCAGTCATTTCCATCTGCTCTTCGTATCATTTGCTTCTAATTATAGACGACATTTAATTTACCATTTTTCTATGTTGTGTTTTTCAATAGTGCTTTTTAATTTTAAGGCTTACTATTTTCCAGGAAGAAAATAAAAGTGCTAATTGTTTTGCGTTCATTGAAGTTTAAACTTTTATTAATTTTATTTTCTTTGCAGAAAATAAGGAAGTAAAAACCGGATTCGATTTTTGCTTGTATTGAAAGTGATTAAAATTGACTTCCTTATTGGATAATAATAACTTACCTAAATAGTAACAGAAAAGGGGAATCCCTGGGGATAACTCATGTTTCCTTTCATTTTTCAAAACACATATTTCCACTATAACTTTCTATAAAGAATTTAACGGGAAATGATTTCAAGGGCTCTTCCGAAACATTTGCTAAACACTTTAACTGTTGACGAAGTTTAATTCAACGATCTTTCTATGTTATGTGTTTCAATGGTGCTTTTTTATTTTAAGCTTACTGTTTTCCAGGAAGGAAATAAGAGTACTAAAATTGTCCTAATGTGACTCACGCATTTAATATAGTTCTACTTTTTTTCTTGGCATTTCTCATTACTTGAACCCTTTTCCTTTATGCAAATAAATATATACGAAAGTTAAAAGAAATTATTAAAATTTCTGAAAAATGTTGAGATGGATAAAATGAATTATCATTTCACATAAGTTTTTTTTTTTTTCAAATAAAATTTCATATAACGTTTATTGAAATTGAACAACACTGGATAATTTCTACTAATTTGCTAGAAATTAAAAAAAAAAATATCGAATAAATATTTTTCTGGTACGTTGAATATTACTTTTCATATTGGAAAAATAGTGGGACATGTTTTATGGAAATTTGAAAGCTTTTTTTGTTCAGAATGCTGTTTCATGTCAAGTATTTACAAATTTTGGTTAGTGACCTCTATAAAAATGCAAACTTATTTATTCCTTTGGAGAAAAAATAAAATCTAGGAGCAATAGGATCCACCTGGAGGATTCAGAATCACAAAGAAATTATTTATCTGAAATACTTTCCAGAAATGGTAGATAACGATGCATGGCTGCAGGAGTTCAAGCAGTACTCGCAGAAACCCTTAATTTCACACGCAGATACAATGGTAGTAGGATGGGTTTCTAAACCAAGATGGATTTAGTTCAGTGACAAACAAACTAATTTGTCCTACCGCCCTCAATTTCAGAAAAATTAAAGCATTCAGCTTTCCTTGGAAATCTACCTTCTTTTAAAAAGAAATAGAAAAGATATAATAAAAAATAAGAGATCGTTTAAATATTTATATATTTGACAGCGGGTAGACGGCCTTGACCAACCATGGGGGCTGTTGCATCAATGAAGAAGAAGAAATATCTGCCTAGGCGTTAAAACGTAGTAAATAAAGATATTGTATATAATATACTTTCAAATTTGGATATCATTATTAGGACTTGCATTTATTTATAGTATCGTATTCTCAACAAAACATTATACACACATGTTCTTGCTTATGTCAGCTTGACTCACGAACAAAGTGTGGCACGCTTGCCTTCCAGTACTTGCTAAGATCTATTAGCGGACTTAATTGGCTTAGTCGGTTATAACTTGAATTTTGTGTGTTTACCTAGAAATTAGCATTGCAATAAATTGCATAACATTGAAAATAATTTTTCTAAATTTTCTTATATTATCTTTCTTTATTATGCTTTCACTCGCTCACTTACTTTTATTAAAAAACATGCTATCTGTTTCTCCCAAACTCACCCGAAGCTACAATCAAAGCCCTTGATCGTTCCACTACAAGTTATGATGCAAGGGGGGAAGCTATGAAGCAAGCAAGCTATAAGCAAACTATGAAGCAAGGGCAATATCACCCCCCTAGAAAACCAGTGATTTTGTTGATATCCATCTGGCATACAAGTTTATGAAGTGTAATGAACAAATCACACATCGCTTTTATGAGAAATGCATTTGCTAGTGTGTAGTCCCAGAAGTAAACTCTTTGCATGCTCTCGCCCTTTCAGCCTTAATGTTTCCTAACCTCGGCACAATTCATCACATTCGGCCAATAGCGGATAGAGTGTAGTGGTCCGACCAAAAACTTGCTCGATCGCCAGATTTATCATGCCTTAATTACTATTGTTGTTGCTTATCCACTTGGTAGATAGCAACGTCTAGATCAAGTCCTAGAACACATGTGGTCGGTCTCATGGAAAGCAGACATGATGGAGCACCCGACGTGATGGAGCACCCTTACGCAGAAGTCTGACTTGGCTCCGTGTCGCAGACTTTTTACTAGGTAGGATTCTCAGCCGTACGCCCGACGCTCTACAGTAATATTAGGGGGACCTGCAGTTTAAAGTGGATTCCGAATCACTATAAACATCAATGGCACCGCCTGGCCTCGAACCCGAAACCTGTGCTACCGAAAGCCAGTGCGCTAGTCACTCGGCCATCAGTCGAGTAATAAGTAGTAATCATCAGTGATTCGGAGATATGACGTGGAATCTTCCAGAACATTCAGAATTCCATGTATTAGAGATGTGAGGCTTGCATCACAACTCGTGGACTACAGTTTGAACATCTTCTTTGACCTAGTATGTTGTTTTCATCTTTGTTATTACCGATGATGTTTTGCTGATGTACATTGATTACTAAACCGTGCGTTTACTTACGTGTCACGTATGACATAAAAGGTCACTTGCATGGTGTGTTATCAATTTTGGTACTTTCTTTATACACTACAACGTTTTCGACCCTGTATTGCAATGTGACTTCTAGTCGTCTAGGTATACTCTAGTTTGTAAATCTAGTTCCTAGACACCCTATATAAACTATTTTTCCATAAAATGCATATTGAATAAATGCATACAACAGTATGTCAACACTTGACATAATATTCTTGAATATATATATATAAAGCTCATTTTCCCCCAAAAGGCAAGTTTTTTATTGTAATAAACAAAAGAATCAAAACTAAATTACAGTAATGGTTACATATATAGTTGCATACATTGATTATTTTTTCAAACTTGTATTGATTTATTATTTTTCTCTATTCATTTGAATACGTGTTTGGTACCACGGACAAACTTTTTTTAGATTATGTATATAGAAATCTGCCGCTTGTGAGTTTAGCCAGTCCAGTACTGATATTTCTAATCTTTTACCGTAGGCAAAACCTTAAAAAAAACAATCCATTTCTTAAAGGTGAAGGAAAATTCAGAAGTCACTGGGTGAAAAGTCGAGGCAGTAAAAGGATGATCAATCTAAAATTTGAATCATCTGGACATTATGCGTAAGTGTAACATTTGCCTTACTTTTACTTCAATCATTATTGCAAATCCATCAATACACACAATTAACGTTAAATTTGTTCCGCACTAAACTTATTTATGAGGGAAAAACAAATCACTTTCTTTTTTAGAGTTAGCATTGCAATAACCATAGTCGTTGTCACAGGAAGACAGACAATATTGAATTGACGATCACGAATATCGTGTGACAGGTGTCTGCTTCTGCGCCGATGTCACTTAACCAAGTGTTGCCACTCAGAATTTATAAAGAATTTTTTAAAAATATGTGTCTTGTACCTAAAAAAAAACAATACAATTTTACTTAAGCAGTAATTTGTATTTTTAATAATAATTGTTTATTGATAAAAGAAATTTACTGGCTATTATTTGCACCAATAAATGCTTTTCTATTTGAAAAGATTCATGTCACAAATATTACTCAGATTTCGTGATATAATGAACATCGGTGGGCAAACCCTTGTTTTATTATCAATTTACATAATATCTGATCTGGAGTTGCTCGGCTACATAAAAGTAAATATTTTTGATTTTGGTATATTTTAATTAAATTACTGAAAATCAATTAATTATTCGAAATCCTTTTCAATTCTTGAAATAAAATACTTATCAGACAATAAATATCGGGTGAAAGTGCCAATTATCGTTTGGTAAATTGTAAGAGAAAAAATTATTCTGGATAATTGTTTATAAATAAAAAGAATTTAGAATGTAAAATATAAACAATCCTATATAATAAAACATTTAAGCAAATTATAAATATATAAAAAAATTTAAATCATATAGATTTCCAAACTTACCACTCTAATTCCAAGAACATTCCGAGAGACTAATAAATAAATAAATAAGCAAAGTTTACTTAATGCAGTACTTTAAAATGCATGCTTACTATAATTTAAAATATATAAACTAAAACAAAAATTATAATCTGTATCAACATATAGGTTACCCATAAAATGTAGAATTTAATGTAAGAACAAAACGCATAACAGCAATCTTAAAAATAAAAAACTGTAGAATTCCAAACGATTTTTCTTTTCTTGAGAAATCACATTTTCATTTTGAAATAACATTGTCTTTGTTTTTCACCAGACGATCTTTTAGAGCAATTTTACATTATTTAATTATATAATTATTAGCATAAATTTAAATAAACATTATGAATAAGAAAAGATTTTGAAAGAATTTTTTTTAAAAAAAAAAATCAACCAATAAGAATAATTGAAAGTGGTCAAAGAAATGAAAAATTCTGTTATCGAATACAATACTATATATTTTATAAATAAAAAAAAACTATAAACAAAGAGATCATGCGATCCAGATTTCTCCATTTATAAATGATTATTTTCTCCCTTTTTTTTTTTTTAAATATAAATATTTTACAATTTTTTCAAGATTTTTGATTAGTCACCAGATAAAAGAATAGAGGATTTAGTGAAAACAAATTAGAGGCTTAGGCTTTTACTAATCGAAATTAAAAAAATTTCTAATGTTTTATTTTTTTGTGAAGTTGTAAAATTCGTTTCCTTTCGGAAATAAAAGGTTTCGAACGTTTCCTTTCTATTTCTGAATGTTATACTTTTTAAAACACAAATTTCCAATCAAATTTTTTCTCAACATATATCCATTTTTCTGAACATTTTTAATTTTGGTACATTTTAATTAAATTACGGGATATCAATTAATTACTAAAATTTCAATCCCTGAAATAAAATACTTTTTCTATTAGAAAATAAATATCGGTCGCAAATTATCGTTTGGTAAATTGTAAATGAAAAATTATTCTGGATAATGAATTATAAATAAAAAGATTTAGAAAGAAAATTATAAGTAATCAAATAGAATAAATAAAATAGAACATTATAAAATAAATCATTATATAATAGGACATTTGAAACAAATTAAAGATACATAAAATATATATCAATAATAGAACGGAAGCATCTAAAATAATTTTCACACTTTCCTTTTAAATCGATTGTAAATCGTCACGATAATGAATTTGTACTTTTTGCATGTGCGAATACTTCAAAAAAATTTTAAAAAAAATTGTCAAATATTTAGATAATTAATTCCATGAAATGCGCCCTCAAATATTTGTGTGTGTGTGTGTGTGGAGAGAGAGGGAGAAAGAGAATGAACGTCATGTCACTGGCATTCAGAAACCTGAACTAGTCACGATTTTCGGTAGATGACAACTGGGGAAACACAATGAATGAAGAATTTCGCTCGCCGCGTTGACAGACACATTGCAAAAACGTATTACAATGTTTTATACTTTCAAAAGTCTGTGTGGATAATGATAATCCGGAGATACACAAGTCCTCAGAAAATCAAAAGTTAGCATTTCTTAATAAGGGAAACTGCGATTGTTTTAAAAGTAATTTTAGAGAAAAAAAAAAAATCTTTTATGATTCTAGATTGAGGGATTTTAAGTCACATATTCCAAATATTAAATTTCTGAGAAGAAATTTGATGAAGCAAATATGAGAAATGTTTATAATTTTAAATCATATTTATCACGAATTATAATTTTTTTTTTTCAAAAATGTATTGTAATAATATAAAATCGAACAATAATGTACAATTAAATTAATGCATATACAATTAATGAATGCATTAATATTACATCTATTTTTTTTTTTTTTTTTTTTTTTGCGTAATGCAAGAAAAATGGAAGCAATACTTTTGAAGTTATGTAAAAAAAAAAAAAAAAAAATACTATGCTTTTTATTTTATATAATCTGAAGATCTCACATTAATCTGTAAGATAATCGTGAAGATTTTTATTTCTATTCTTGAATTAATTCAATAGTTATTATTTTTTTAACTGTGAAGTTACTTAGTTATTTTTTTTTTTTTTTAACTGTTTATTTTGTGAAATTACTTCACAAAAATTGACAAGAAAAATAAGCATGTGAAATTTATATAAAAAGACGAATAATTTTAAATTTATTAAAAATATATAATATTGTAGGAAATACAGGAAAAAAAAAAAATATTCATTTAACGATAATGTTTTAAAATACAAAAAATGTGCTTTTATTTTGGAAACATAACTTTGCAAAAATAACATCTCAAATTTCTTCAAATCCTGAGCCACATAATGCCAGTTTCCAGATAATTTTATTACTTTTATCAACATATCATAAAATGTTATGCAAGAAAGATAATAATAAATCTTATCTAATACGTGATACCAAAATGATTATTCTTATTAAATTTATACTCCCTTTACAAATATAAAACTAAGATTTTATTGCCATAAAGTACAACATATTGTCAATGACAACAAAACATTCTTTTTTAAAAATAAGTTTTCGTTACACATTTTTACTTTTGAATAATAAAAGAACTAGAAAAATGCATATGTATTGTCCGTGGCAAAATCTTTTGAGATGTTTGATTTACATGCAGCTGTGAAGAGAACCAAACAGCGTGCAATACACGTTTGAAAGCTTCTTTGGTCACAATTTGTGACGTCATGTCTTCATCTTAGAGGGCAAAACACCTTTGAAAGAGAAATGTCTTTGTGTTAGATTGACAGTGAGACAGTTTTATTTTATACTTCTTTTTAATACCTAGTGACCTATGGCAAGCATTAAATGTTCTGAAACTAACTATGTTACTTCAACATACTTCATATTTTTATTATCATCTTTTTAACAGCAGATATTATTCAATTTTGGTAAAAAAGAAAGTCGGGAAAAGGAAAATTTCAGAATTAGAATTCTGAAAAATTCGAAGAGAAATATTTAACCACGATTTAATTTCATGGTTTTACGAAAAGAGGTACAGAGCAGGTACAACTGGGATATTTAGGTCTGAACAATCAATTTCATTAAAAATAAAAGTTTGAACCTTAAAATCTTCTGGATTTTTATACAAGAAAATAATATATGAAAAAAAAAAAAAAATTGAAAACTTAAAATATAGAAATACGAATAAATTTATGTTACCAATTTTCTTATGCTATACAAAATTTATTATTAATAAATTTAAAAGAATTAACAAAACTTTTGGTTAAGCTCCAGATAAGAACTGTGTGGAATTTTAAGAAATGGGAGGCTTTTCTGAGTAACATCTCCTAAGTTATAAGACATATACATCCATTGATTTTTTGTTTATGGATGTGTCTTATAGTAAAAATATAAATTTCAATAAATCTTACAACGGAACTTTTAAGCTTACATTTTTGTACAGATTTGTTGAAAGTTGCATGGGTAGGTTAACGTTATGGATAATTAATCACAAGTATAATAAATATTTTAATATAAAACTGCCAACAACTATATTCTTAGAAATAAAATATCGTCTGATATATTAATTTTTCTAACTGGATATTCAGTTCCCCAAGGTATGCTCAATCGAATTATCAATAACATCCAATTTATCTCTCTCTCTCTATATATATATATATATATAATTCCCGTGTCACGATGTTTGTTCGGAATGAACTCCGTAACTAACAATTCGATTTTAACTTTTTTTCTTACATGTGTGTTTTGTTCCAATTTGAGAGATAGGATAGTTTTTATTCAGATTTTTTTTTTTTTTTTATTTAAATGAAAAAATCAACGATTTTCATATTTCGTTCATTTGGAGCAACTAAAATTTGCGGTTTCTCATCCGATGGACGTAATTTTGAAAGTACATTCAAAATTCATGGTCAGGTGTACAATAAGAATGGGTCGTTGATGCCAATACCTAACGAAGAGCCAAAATTTCTTCAATTTTATTTTATGGGCGGTTCTGAAGAACGTGGGACAACTCGATGTCAGTATAATTTTATCGAACAAGAAGTACAAAGAGCTATAGTAGAATTGTTGGAAAGTCTTTTAAAAAATCATAACCAACTTGTTAAATTATTTAACGAATTTATTCATTTTGACGAAAGACAGATTAACAAGAAATATTGTTCATCGCTTAGTTCTTAGATAAATGAAAGTAATGATTATTAAAAATTAAATTTGTAAAATAATTATAAAACAGCGTTAAAAATCAACATTATCTACCTCATTCATTAAATTAATAAAAAAAAAATTCTATTCGTTGAAGCTTAATTTGAACTTTTCATCATTCTTTACCAATCTCTTCCTTAACAATACCAATTATAGTATCTAATAATTGAACGAAATACAAGAAAGCCACAGCAACGCGTGGTCGGGTCTGCTAGTCTCTTGTAAAAATGAATGTTTGTTTGTCCCATATGCATTCCTAAACCATTGCTCTGATTATAACGAAACTTTGGCGAGTTGTCCGCAAGCTCGCCAAGGTTTTTGAATTAAAACAACCATTATAAAATAGGCGGCGCATGAGTTCTAAGATACGCTTGTTTATCCCAACCATTAATCCGATTGCAATGAAACTTTGACGTGTGTTGTTCGCACGCTCTCCGAAATTTTTAATTAGTACAACCATTTTACAATAGAATCGCGAGTTCTTAGGCAGTTTAACGGGTCATATCTTTTCTGCGTATGAGTGCATATGTTCGGCAGAATTGAATCAAATGCAAACAGTGACATTTCGATTGCCGGTTTACATTAGACAATAAATAGTACAAAAATCATGCATTTTCCTTGCTTTTCAAATAAAGAATACAGGTCTTTGAAGACCTCTTACGCCATCTATTATTTTTTTATCTTGATTTTACAATATATATTTAAATTATATTTTGTACAAATTTCCAAAAAATGGCAACAGTATAGTGTCCCCACCTCCAACAACATTAACTACAATTTTCTCATTGTGCGTGGACGATATATTTGCAAAGACACTATTTTGCTCAGAAGTGTAAAAACTCTACACATGAAATGCAGCAACAATAAAATTTCTACGTCGTAAACAAGGTAAAGCAGTTACAGGACATCCCAATTTTTATTCGACCGATGCGTTAGGACATTTATATACTGTTCACCCAAACAATTCAAAATGCTTTTACTTTAAATTATGTACTTTAATTAACAAACATGGACCAACATCTTTCCAAGAAATGAGAACAGTAAGCAGTCAGATAAGTTCCACTTATCGTGAAACTTGCTAAGAATTAAATCATGAAAATGATGCACAAACGATGAAACACTTCACTCGCTCATAAATTGAATACTGCTCGACCATTGTAAATAAGCACGTTATTTGCAATCATATTGAAAAAAAACGTTTCCTTTCAATCCAAAACCTTTTTTTGGAAAAATACAAAAGATACAGGAGTGAAGACATCCTATATCATTTGCGTGAAACGAATCTAAATCCGGACATTCAAATCACACCAAAATTATATAATGAGCCACTAGTTTTGATTGAGAATATATGTTTGGCAATTGCTAACAAAGCTTTGGAACAATCAGGTATGGCTACACCGAATAGATCTGCAAACGACTTTTCGATTGTGATTTTCAACCTTAAAAAACCTTGATGTCGAAGAATTGGATACATTAGTTCAAACGAATTTACCGATATGGATTCCAGAACGCATAGAATTGCACATACAATTAGAAGCCAAAGCGATAGATTGTATTTCCTAGATGCATCCGGAGGCGCAGGCAATCGCATCATCCGCAATTGCGACAACTCTTTTAGACGAGGACCGAACAGTTCATTCAGCACTGAAATTGCCATTAAATATGCAAATCACCGAGATACCAACATGCAATATCAACCAAAATTCTAGAATGGCTAAAGTACTCCAATCATGTCAACTCATTATATGAAACAAATGTCACAGTGCAAAAAGCATTAGAAGCACTTTTATCATACACTGAAAGATTTAAGAGGAAATGAATAGCTTTTCGATAGCACACTCATTTTATTGTCTGATGATTTTCGATAAACTTTACCAGTTATACTGCGTTCAACAGAATCCACTTTAAACCGTAGGTCCCGGTCTTAATATGATTGTAGAGCGTTGCGGGGGCATTGTTACTCCGCATCCGTGGCTTATCTTCGAGTTACACGAGCAAGTTACAAGTTGCAAAGTAAGTAATGTCTGTGCAGCGCTTGCCTTAAGGCATCCAAGACAATGGTTCTGTCCAAGTGTTTGCCAGCTGCATTAGGAAAAAAAAAAAAAAAACCCTTCAACAACAGCTGATGAACTTAATGCATGTCTGAAATCATCAGTTTTATTAGCAACACATACAGAAACTGATTTTGAAGACCAATATGTGTATACAACTACAACCAGATAAATGCTTTGCTAAACAATTGCTGGATATTGGGAATGAGAAAATGGCAAACGATAAACCCAATGTATCACATTGTCAAAAAATTCTGTAAAATCAAGTAACCACGGGCGAATTGATTCATTGCAAAAGTCATCAGTGGCTTAGTGCAATTGTTATATTAGCAGCCTAAAAACAACGCAATGCTAATAATTTCAGCATTCAAAACGAATTACCAGGCTAAGCGATAGCGTTAAGTTTATCGATATTGTAATGAATCAAGAATTTGTCAATTATCCAACCGAAATCTTAAATTCACTTGATTTGCCAAGTATGACACCACATATTTTAACACTGAAAATTGGCGTGCCTTTCATTCTACTCGAAGCAATCCGCCATGACTATGCAACGGCACCAACCTTTCGGTGAAAAATATGAGCAATTTCATAGAAGATATACACTCAAGAGCCAAAACATTATGACCACCTGTCAATAACGAGTTGCCCACCTTTGGCGCGCAATACAGCTACAACCCGCCTTGGCATGGATTAATACCAGTTAAAATACCACTTCCACCTGATCACGTGCCTTCCACGTCATCCAGGTGAGTTCATTGCAAAATGTAGGGGTGGTCAAGTTTTGGCACTTGAGTATAATTTTAAATGAAAATTTGAAGTACTGTTGCCACATATTCTTCAAATATGCCGTTCGAATTTAAACATTTTGTAGTTTCCGATGCGACTCACATTTGCAATGCCTAACAAAGCACAAGTTAATCTCTATAAGCGTGTGGACTAAATTTGGAAAATCCATGCTTTTCACATGGACAATTGTATGAGGCCTGTTCAAGCATGGAAAAACCTTTTATGATTTATATGTGTACGCACCAGATGAAAAACAATATTCTGCATCCAAAAGAAGTTTAATAATCAGAATTGAAACACAAATACTTTCTTGACTTTGAGTAAAACTAATTAACTTTTGTAATGGTACAAGATTACGAGTAACTAAGTTGCAGAAAATTTTTATCAGAGCTCTAGATTAACCGGATTAGGAAAGAGAATGTTTTTATTCCTCGCATACCCCTTTTTTCGAAATAATTTCCCATTTAAATTCAAACATCTTAGTCATTCAATATCCTAGTGATCCTTTTTTTTATAATGACGATAAACAGAGCTCATGGACCAACATTGAACATTAGTGGAATCGAACACACTGTTTCACATGCACAATTATTTATATCATTATCTAGAGTGAATGAAATATTTGTATGTTTAAATAATATATACATTATTACTAGTGTGCAAACGTAAGCAACTTTCTGACTTTGCGATAATTCAGAAAAAAATCAAGACAGAGACATAAAAGGCACAATACAGTACTTATAGGGATGAAGAATGTATTGCACACATATATTTTGGAACAAAGCAAAAAAAAGGTTTATTGATAGAATGGCATTAGTAAAAAACATTGCCTGGCCATGAGGAAGAACAACAAACTAAAGTTCCTTTGACTAACATATGACCTCAGCTAACTGCAATGGCTGCATGACATCGTCTGTTCAAACTCAATACCAAATTATTCAGCAGTTCTTGAAGAGTTGCCACTCTTCAAGAAGCATCTGTTTCTGCTGCCGTGTTTAAGATCTTAGTGACAGGCGTCCGTCAAAGTATCCCACACGTTCGATGGGATTTAAATCAGAGGATTAAGGTGACCAATCCATTCTACAGAGATACCCTCACTTTGCAGAAGTTCCTCAACAGCAGAGCTCCTGTGTCCATAAAAAAAAAAATCTGTAGCAATGGCAACTCGGAACTGACGCCGATGCGAGAGGATAATTTCATCGCAGTAACGATCTCCGGTAAGTGAGCCGCTGTAGAAAATATGGAGATCCGTTCGTTCATTCAACATAATGTCTCTTCAGGACCACTCCAACGGTCTTTCCCTGATGTTAGTAAAATGAAAGTGCCCTACCTCCCTCCATATCAACTGGAGCTGAGAAACGTTGCTCAGACTGAAACGACTCATCAGTAAACGGAACACGACTCCATTGATGAGATGTCCAGTCTTTGTGATCTTGACACCACTGTAAACAGTACCGCAGATGTGCTGCTATTAATTGTATGCAGTGTTCAGGATGACGGATTAATAGGCCACAATATAACCGTGATACATGTTGTCCGATGTCTGGTTCCGGTCTCTTTTTGCCTGCAAAACGATATACCGGTCGCCACTTGCAGTTTCTTCGGCCGACTACCACAAACCTTTCTTATAGTTGTATCAGTCATTTGGAAGGCTTTTCCAATCTCTTGTAACTACACAGTCAATTTCAAACTCTTGAGCAACAAAACTACGCCCCTCTACAAGCTTGCCGATCATTGTACCACGTGTAAAGACATTCTGATAGTTTCTTGTGGCCATTATGAACGTACGATTTCACTTTGCAGTCGATGTCCGAAATGCGTCGCTCCTCCTTTTCAAGTTGCATAGACACTGAGCTCGCGCATTTCATGCGTTTGCAAGTCGAAGTCCCCTCTGTTCTCACAATGCTGATATTTGCATATGCTTCATCTTACAACTGAACTGCCTTTTCACTTTACCAGTCGCAAAAATCCCTTTTCAACATTTTCAAGGCTGTATGCTGAAATAATGCATTTGTTTTCGTTTTGCACGCTAGTGTATAGTTATTATACTAAAACATCGCTTGGAACAGAAAAAAAAAATTTTTTTTAATAAATGACAATGTATGTAACAAAACACAATGCAATTTTTGAGAAAAATAAGGCGTAACTAAATTTTTAATCGTTAGAAAGGAAATTAATCCTTTTATGATGGCAAAATTTCTTGCATACTAGTAAGTATGTCCATTCCTTCATTTGTATACGAAATTTCTTTTGTAAAAATGTTTTTAGGCAAGCAAAGAATGCCCCCCATAAATTGACATTGTTCCAAAGCTGCAAAAATTAAACGCATCTAGTTAAGTTGATAGCGATTAAAAATCGTTCGTTCAGTAAAAAAAAAAAACTCAACTGGCTAGAGAGAAGAAAAGGTGGAAGTAAAAACGTATCATCATAGGAGAAAAAATGCATGAGTCAAGAAAAGGTGGAAGTAAAAACGTAACATCATAGGAGAAAAAATGCATGAGTTATCCGATAACGGATAGATTTGAATTACTACGAGTGCCTAATGGGATCAGAGGTCCTCTATCAGACGGGGACGGGAATTTAAAACTATTTTCTTAATAAATTAAGTTTTTTTGCTCGATAGTAAATGACTAAAAAATATTACAAAAAATAAGCGTATTTTTTTCAAGTATTGGATCATGTCCAAGGTCCACGCTAATAACGGAAGAGAGTGGATACGAAGGTAGCGTTGCTGGAACCACTGGCGATTATTTGAAAATTGACAGCTTGAAACAATAAATTTACTTGTGGTAAGAATGCAAATCAGACTAATATAATTAAATATTTGGAAAAGATGATTAGATACGTAATTAAGAATACTTAAAAGCTTATAAATATAATTTTAGTTTATTAAACAAATTAAAGGTACAGAAAATTAGATATGCTGAGAAACACCCAAACATTATTTTCTACTTAAATCATTCATACAGCATCGTCGAATGGCGCCATTACTTCGAACTCGAACAATCCTTTGGTTTGACCACCCTGTTATCTTAATTGTAAGTCGTGATGACGACAAGAAACACTACGCATGAACCCGCATGCGAGAAATTGTTATAAAATAAGTAAATGGAATAATTTTTAATGGCCCTTTTTTACACACCATTTGGATACTCTAGCCATTCCCACATTTGTATACGAAATTTCTTTATAAAAACGTTTTTAGACAAGAATCCCCCCCCATAAATTGACATTATTCCAAAGCTGCAAAAATTAAAGGCATCTACATCCTTTAATCTTAAAGGTATACTTTTTTGTTTATTCAGAAATCACTCAAAACAACTCTCACAGAATAATCTTTGGCGAATTAAAAATTTACTTAAAACCCAAATTTTAAGATATAGATAAATATAGAAAAATTAAAACAAATCAGTCGATAAGTGGATAGGATGCCAAAATTTAAAAAGCATCATTTTGCCTGCATTAATTCAGTTTCACACTTAAAACATGGCAAACAGTCTTTTCCAGTACAATGCAATTTGACCTCGAAAACAAGCTGTCATCAGTACCTTACAGCAAGTAATCAGCTTACTGAATCTTGTCCACACAACCACAACCCCCTCCCCACTATTATCTGGGTTCGAGACCCATCGGTGCTATGGGTGTTTGTAGTGGTTCGGAATCCACTTTAAACTGTAGGTCCGGTCTGTTTAGCTTAAAGTGTGCACAAAATGACCGTGGAGCGACAACCAAACCAAACTAAACCCCACTATTATCTAAAATTATTTAGCATACACATATAATTTTTATAATACATAAGAACTGAAGTAACAAATTTTCTAAGAATTTAATTCATGATGTTACAATAATTTAATCCATGTTTAAAGTTTGATTATTATCGTAACAATTACAAGTCAAATGGTTAGTACTGACCTTTTTTTTTTTTTGCAAATTTTACAACAGTCAACATCTGCTTTGTTTAGTGCAATTTTATAATGAAGCATGCCTTTGACAATAAATACCATAGAGATAAAAATTATGTATTAAAATGATATCCTGTATTCAAGCAAATTGTTCAAATAGCAAACTCATTTTTGCACTGCAATAAATTAGAAAACATTGAATAAAATAGTTTTGATTTTTATTAAACTAAAGCTAGATCATGCTCCTCCTTTTAAACTTTCATTTGCTTTAAAATCAGAAAACCCTTTAAAAAGTGTAATTTCTGAACATTGTTGATGTGTACATTTGACAAACAATTTAAAAAAAAAAAAAATTCCATGCCTCACTCAAATCAGGAAGAGAACCTTGTTGTGTGCAGTGAGCAAAATAAATTACAAGCCTCAAGAACAATAAAAAATATACCTACGACTCAGAAATTTCTTAAAAAAATTGTTGATGAATAAATAGACACATACAGCTTATATCCCAAACCTATACTGCTACTCAATCAAATATATTAGATATGCAAGCTCATCACAAAAAAATTTGTTTGTATACTAACTAATCTAAAACAATAACATCAACACGACTAATTTGATAAAATAAAAAATTTATTGAATGTAAGCTACTTTTTGACAATTCAAAATAAAATTTGATGCTTATTATGCATCTTAAGGAAATTTGAAAAAAAAAATCACGAATCTCAGATTTTTTCACAAATTTATTTTGTTTATTCAACAGCTGATATTACAGTTCATTTAGTTACGATTTAACATACCAGGAGCCTTGATTTACACTGAGAATATAAATTCCATGAGTTGGTTCATAAAAACATTAAATGACAATTCAGGTCACCTGAATGCAATAGATACGATTTTTAGTACATTATATTCTAACCTTTTCCCTAATTTGTATTTGGCTAAGTTGTTTCAGGCATTTTTTTTATACAAAATATAACTAATTGTAGTTGAAAAGTATATATTTTCATCAACTTTCATTATTATAAAAATTAAGAAGCAAATAAGGAAGAAAATAATTAACTACTTTGTACAAAAGGAAAACACTACAGTCAAACACTACTCTTTTGTTTTCATGTGTATGTTTTATTTTTTTATTATCAAGAATTATAGTAACACAATTCAATATAATCATCCTTTATCACCACAGAAATGAACATAAATTAAAATTTAAATGTGTTGGCTATCTTAGCATGTGATGATAAAAAAAAAAAAGACAAAAACAAGACGCAGCATTTACATACTTTACAGTGCTTTATTGCAGCAAAAGTCGACTACATACAACAGTCTTCTGATGGGGAAAGCAAATGTTTGATCTTTTTATTTCAAAAATTTATTATCCGTTCACCTTTGCATCAGCACAGGTGCACGGTGTGTTATACACATTACAGTCAACATTAAAAGCATGCAACTGTGTAATGATTAAAATAAAATGAATCTAACTAAACCCCACAGATCAACTTGGCCGGCAGTGTCTTACAATGTGGTATGTATACATGAATGAAATTTGACAAAGCTGGTTTTAACACAGTTTATGATTCTGAACAGTACCACTGCAGTAAAGCACTGTCATACTTGGCTGTGCTCCACTTTAAGAAAACCGAGGTACAGGAAGTGAATGAACATTTTATTAAAGCAGCCCGGACAACTCCCAATAAAAAAAAAAAAAAAAAAAAAAAAAAGAAAAACAGGCACCTCTACCTGAGGGTGCCAATCGCGACTTATTCACAGCCTTCTTAAGCAAAGTTAAATTACGAGTCCTTCGAAGAGGGATACTCGTTTTCTATACAAGAGCACATGAGCATTTACACATCACTTCCCATAATATAATCAAATTTTAAATAAAACATGAAACTGAAAAATTTAGGTTACTTCTCCCATTTATCAATTACCAATATGTCAGACTGCAAAGCAATAAATGTTCTTAGCACTTAGTGCTCAGATCGCGAGTCTGTAACAAACTACTACAGGTTGATTAATTTACGATACTTGCACACACAGGAGAGAAAAAAGGGGAAGAGTATTTTGGTGCTTTCATTTTAAATTGTACCTTTGTTTGCCATTTTGGTCCATTTCTTACCTGCCTTACATATCTCCCTCCATGCATCACTTGTGCCAAAAGCAATATATATTGAGTAAGTATATCAAGCAAATAAGCCCGGCCACTGCTGTAGTACCAAAATTTAAAATTCATATACACACACATAATATACATATATCTTTACTTCAGGTAACCCATCAACATCAGAATATCCCAACAGCCAGAAGGCTATAAAACACAGTTAGCCACATTTTCTTACTAATACTTTTATAAACCTATTAGTCACCCCACAGTGGCAGTTAAGACACAAAAGATCAGTCACAATTTACAGTAGAGAAAAACTAAAAGTATTTCATAGAAAAACAAACTGTCCAACGAAACATAAGACTATCAACTCGGAGAATACTATCAGTTCTTTTCAGATAAACAAGTTTCTAGATATGACATTGGTAGATAAACTGGAAAGTCACTCTGGAAGAGAAATACAGAAAAGTGTCTTTTTCCCAAGCATGTCAGCAAAGATAGATATTACATGCAATAGAATAGTTTAGTTTAAAGTGAATTACATAAATCATCTTTAAGTTGGAACAGCTAAATATGCCTTGCACAGTTGACAACCTTTCTTCTTATTATTTAAAGACCATTTTAAGGAACAAGATACAGCCAATAATTTTAAACCACTAAATCAGAATAGTTATTTCATTCTTCACCAGCTGGTACATCACCTTTCTCATCTTTGCCTTCAGTCGGAGGTGGAGGAGCATCATTAGAAGAGGACAGGCATTGCGTTTCGCCGTCTTCTACTGACGAATTGGCCATAGGCATTTTCTGCACACCTCCCGGCATATTATTTTTATCTTGAGAAAGCATGTTAGGCACAGATTCTTCATGCTTTCCTGTTTTAGACTGTGCAAAAAACATGTGAGTTTGTTGAACAGCTTCTGCTCTTAGTTTCGCTTGCTGGGCTGAGGTTAACTTTCCTCCAGGAACCTGTACCAAAATAATTATCTTAGAAAAAAATATTTTTAATGCTAAATAAATTCTTCATAAAATAAAGACCTTGGTTATTCTGCTGGCAAACCTTTTATACCAAATAAATCACATAATAAATACAACATAAACACATTCATTATGATATCTATATAATACTAAAATTCCAATCATTCTTTCTAACATGAAAATGTATTTCAAATAGCAATTCTGCCATCCAAAAAAGAATTATCTTTTTATTCCAAATTAACTACATGTACCAATTTAAAATTGTAGTAAATTTTTGACTAAGGTAATCACAATGTTAAGAATTAAAAGTATAATAAATAATAGTAGCAGTAAAATAAATAGTGATGATTAGCAAAATTGCAACATTTTCGAATAGTAAAAATAATTAAAAATTAGATTGTATACTACATTTTGTAATTAAACAAGGTATACAGTCTGAAAAAAATAATATAGTAAATCTGAGTAAAATTAATATAATGAGAAAATATAAAAATTGTTATCAAAAATAATTATCAATACTTACTATTTTCATATCCCAATAATTTTAAAATTAATTTTAATGTTGTATATCCAAGAACTTGGTTAAAAAATTAACCATGCACTATTTTCCTCAGCAGAAATTTTTTTAAATTGTATCTGTCGTGACACATATTGTTTTTAACTTGCATAAAAATAAAAACCAAACACGTTTAATTTTTTTTTTTTTTATAGATTTATGATTCTTAATGTTATCATTATGTACTTCATCTTAAATGAAAAATTAAATTCTATTATTTTTAACATCAAAATATAATATTGAATAAAAGAAAAATTAGATTATCTTATTTCAGGATCAAGTCGCAGTAAACCCCTCAATTATTCGAATATGTTGGTACTAAAAATAAAATTTATAATCTTTTGTGCAATTAAACAAAAATAATAAAATTCAAAATATTTCTGCAAAATATTGAAGAGTTGGCAGACACAATTTGTTTATTATTTATAATTGATAGTCCCCTTTAAGGTATAATACAAGACAACTCGAGCTTTCATTTAACACTCAATTACTGACATTGTACTATGAGATACCAGGTAATGTGTTTTGCAAGGCCAACTGCAGAGGGTGGCTGCTCCCCCAACCTATATTACTAGCAGGAAGAGTGCCAAAAATCAGTTGTTTTTTGTTCTTATGATAAAACAACAGCAGATTATGCAAGAATTTTTGATCAATCTGAATTTTTTTAATACTTATTGTGGTTTTATTCTAATTATTCAGATTTTAGATAATGTAGCAATCATTAGTTTTCCTTTTTTGCTAAAAATAATGTGTGTGTTTTTTTTAATAATGCTGAACCATGTACCTCAGAGATACAAAGATAGTATGTATTAAATTATCCCCCCCCCTTTCCATTTTGTTTACTATCCATTGTTCAGAATATTATTTCTAATTATCTATCCCACTCTATGAAACAGTGTAAAAATTGATACATCATGGTTTTTATATCAACCTCACAGTTAAGACAACAGCAATAGCGGAAGTAATTTTAAGGTCAGTAATCAAGTGTTAATGAATATCAGCTTTAATAAAAATTAAAGCAATATTCCAAAACATGTTTCATGCAACTAATGAAAAACTGCAACAAGATTTTACATACAATTCATGTTTTAGTACATTAGTTATTATATATTTTTGTTAATTCAATTCATTAAATATAAGCCCTTAAATTAACACAAAATAAAAATACTACCTATCTTAAGATAGGATTAAAAAAAAAAAAACATTTCAAATATTTATTATTGAAATGCTCTTCAAATGTTTATTAAATGCATATTTTTACACACCAAACGGCTTTACTTACAGGTTTGTATTCATTTTCAAAAAAAGTGTTGAATGCATGCTAACAAAAGGTCTTGTGTAAGAAATTAAATTTTAATAGAAAATTTATAAAATTCATGTTTAATAAAAAATAAACTTCTATGCTGGATTACAAACAATTGTCAAAGGCAAACACATAACCATAAATTAAGAAATTTAAAATCAAATTTATTTAGAAAAAATTTAAAATGTTACATAAATTTATTTCCAATATAATTTAATGAAGTAATATTTTCTTTTTAGATAAAAAAAAAATTATGCCACACAAATTAGGCTCAAAATAATTATAAAAAAACTTTACTAAAAACTTTATAGCTTTTATTTAGCATATTTTTCAGAAGTACTATGAATAGAGCTAATCGACACACACAAAAAATAACCCTTCACAAAGTTTTTAATTAAAACTTATAAATTTGTACATGGAAAACGTAAACGAAATGGATAAGAATGGCATACCAACACATTGGCTTGTGGTCTTATTCCAATTTTTGGTTGAGGCTGTGGTGCTGCTTGAGTTACAGTAGCAGGTCCAGGCCTCTGAATGGGTGGAGGGTAATGTAAATTAGATGCTGCGGCGGCAGCAACAGGAGGAATTTGTTGATGAGGAGTATTTCTGACAACATTTGGGAATAATACCTGTGGAGGTCGAATAGGATTGGACTGCAAGTGATTAAACTTCTGTTGTCCAAATTGAAAAAAAACCTGCTGAGATTGGGTTATTGAATACTGAGAAGTCTTTCCAGTAGTTGATGAAATACGATTTGTGGCAAGAGCACTTCCTTGAGGTTGCCCATGTTTACCAATTACACCAGAACTAGACATAGGTGGAACTGCTGCAATAGGAGTAGAATTCATAGATGTAGATACAGCAGTGCTCACACTGAACATATTGCGATTAGTAGAAACATCAACCGTAGGAGATCTGGTAGCAGATCGCAATGAAGCAGAATCAGGCACTATGTTACTCATCACATTATTAGGAGCCTTATATTGATGACCTCCAAAATTACGAAAGTTTGGGTTGACAGTTGCCGTTTGTGGTAGCACATTCAAGGTCGATTGAGATCCATAGCTTTGATGAGATGGGTATTGAGGTTGTTGTTGCATTGGGGAACCAGGTGTAGTAGGCGGTTGATGATAATAATTGGCTGTTTGTGGTTGCGCTGAAGTTGAAAAATATGATGTTTGAGGAGCTTGCAAGCCATGGAGGCTCTGTAAATGAGGGGCAGCAGGCGATGGTCCGGCAGCAGGTCTTGTTTGAACCAACTGTGAACCCAAGAGGTGAGAATTTGCTAAATTTTGTTGCGCACCCAAGACCTGTAACAAGTTAACTTAGTAAAGAATCTCTAAACATATAAAAATCATTTCATCTTAATTATAAATTGAAAGTAAATAAAAGTATAGAAGTTTTTAAATTATTTACAAAAAATCATTTTACAAATTAAAAATATGAACTAATTTCGATTAAACAGAAGTAAATAATAACATGTATTTAATGAATCAATACTCAACATAATTAAAAAAAAAAATACACATGAAATTACCTGATTGGAAGAAACATGTTGGCTTTGGGGATAAGGAGGTTGCACTCTATACTGACTGGACGAATAAATATCCTGACCTTGATGTGCAGCAGGCGGTTGAACAAATAAAGATTGTTGACCATATGCACTGGATAATTGAGGGTTAGGAGGAGGCTGATGAGAGAGACCATAGGTACCTAATGGAGGATAACCATGAGGAGACTGTCCAAACTGGACCATTGCAGCTGCAACAGCAGCAGCGTTTGTTTGGCGACTGTCCATTTGAAGAGGCTGATACATTCCCGTTTGTGCCATCTGAAGTAAAATAAGTTTTATGAATTTGAAGTATATTTTTAATAAATACAAAAATCATAAAATTAGCCTATTTACTACTCATAAAAAAGGCATTATCTTTACTTCTTATAGCAACTGTATTTAAAATTGTCAATTGTATATATAGGACAATAGAAAGTTTTATACATTTTTGATTATTTATATACTATCATTCAAATTTTAGTTGGATGCACTCAATTAGAAAATTCATGAAAATATTTGTTTTTATCTATATAAAATTCTTATTCAGAAACACATGGCATATATATATAAATAAGTCATAAGCTTTAAGCGATAAAAAGAAAGCATCAGTTTTAAATTTAAGGCAATTTTACAAGTACTTCAAAACAAAAAGGTAAACCAACCTGTTGAGGAAAAATTAAATAATACAGTTGGTGGACTTGGGATTGCAGGTATACTAGCTACTTGAACAGAACTAGCAAGACCAGCAATAGTTCTGATCCCAGTTATAGCTTCTAACCCACCCATTAATGGCGGGCTTAATGGAGCTGGACAGTGAGGTCCGGCAATAACATTATGTTGTGCAGTCATTTGCAAATGAGATTTAACAGAAGTATTATGATCCACATTTTTTACCAAAGGTGAACTGCAAGTTTGCTGCAAAGGAGAACTTTCCCTAAAGATTAAATTAAGTAGTTAGAAATTAAAACAAAAAACATATTCTACTAAAAATCAAAATTATAACAGCTCTTTTGTTTCTTTAGTCATACAAAAAAAAAAAAAAAAAATTGAAATTGCCTCTTGACAAGCAACTATGACTAGAATTATACTAGCCAAGTCTTATTCTGTAAACCTGGTTAATATTTAGATTTTTTTTAAAGGAGAGGAATGCATGTTTAAAGTTTCTCACAGCTTTTCTGCTTAAAATAAATTTTTCAAACTGATTGCCTTAATATTCAGAAATTTTAACAAACTATTACCTTAGAAAATATGTATTTTCTAGTTGTTTGAGAATTAAGTACTCAAACATTGAGTTTAAAAAAAAAAACTGCAACAGCAAGGCTTCTTACAAAATGGACATTCCATCAAAAAATTTTTTTTGTGTTTTAAATTGATTATATACATATTCTTTTTCAATATTCAGTTAAAAACTGAGTCTTAACATATCCTATTTAATACTTATTTTTATACTGACTGAAAAGATTCACAGTCAGCACAAGTAATAGAAAATTTTTATGTTTATATCAGATTTTTCGGTTTTTAGCTTAAACATTTATCCATTTGTGATTTTTCTGTAATAGTATGTAAAACAAATCAAAATTATTTGTTAAATATAAAATTTGTCAAATATATATATATATATAGTGTACATTTAATATAATTTTGATTCTATTAAGACATTAATAAATATTTGATAATATTTATTTCACAAGTGGACAAATGTTTTTCAAAAAAAATACATCATATCTCTGCTACAGTATAATAAATTATTTAATTTCAATGACACTTTTAAATTGAATGAAATATAGTTTATACCCTAGTAGATATTTCCTTAACATCTTAAACCACTTCTGGTTTGAGAATTAGTATCAACAGATGAATTATATACATTAGTTGAAGAGTCTCCACATATTAGTAAGGTTAACAATAGCGGAGATGGTTTTCTTCGGAAACTGGCTGGTGTTCCCGCCCAACTGTTGGCAATGGTGGATCCATTTCCCATACCTGTTAAAAATTTTCAAATGTAGTTACCAGCTGAGAAACTAATTTATTTAAAATAACTAAAAGAGTTCATCTTTAAAAAGTAACAAGGAAGTTAATTACCCCTTTTAACAGATTGAATTTTTAAATTCAAATCATCAGTTGATGGTGAGATAGGAGATTGAACACCAACAGGCGTGGCATTATTCGTTACTTCCATAGTACGGGAAATGTTAAGAGATTTATTAGTCATGTGAGCATTATTATTTTTGATTCCTGGAATTTTTATCATCTGTTAATCTTTCCAAACTTGAATCAAAGTTGAAATCAATTCATATCGGGATTTCTTCCATCCAATTTCATATTCCATATGCATATTTCTATATATATATAATCTATATTATATATATATATATGCTCTGACCAAAAAAATATATATATATATATATTATTAGGTTAAAAGGTATATATCAGATTCAAATAAAGGAAATTATTAAAGAGCAAAAGCATTAAATTATACATAAATATATACTAAATAGCTATAAATATTTACTTTCCAAAAGATTCTTTATTTGTAAAGGTGACTGGCATACAATGCGATTTTTCTTCAGCATCAGTTGATTCTTTTGTTGTGGAATTGTTACCAGGAGCAAGACTTTCACAAGGTGTGCTTGCATCCTAAATTTTCATGGAAAAGGTATTAATACCAACAAATTACAGATAATTCCATATATATTTGCTTTTAGTGAAGGTATAAAATATTTGATACTTTTTTTTTTTACCTTAACAGGTTGATTTTTATTCTGGCCACCAAACTGATCAAGTACGGCATTTTCTGCTTTAAAATTTTTATTTTCAAACACAACAGTACACATTGGCTTACAAGTGTCAATTTCAGGCCCCTGTAAAAAATAAAATTATATCATAATGTTGTTTTCCAATTTATCAACATGATTACAATAGCCTCTTTATTGATTCTAAAAATCTAATCCTATCTATAATATTTTATAAAATAAGATAACATTAAGCAGAAATATTTAAAACTAAATTTTTTTTTAAGAAAGTGTTTAAATTTTAACAAAAGAAATTGCTTAAAAATTGAAAACAACTGAATATTAAAAAATTAGTCACTTAAAGCAGAAACACTGAAAGGTACTTACAATACAATATAAAAATGGCAATTTTTTTTATGAGACTTTTCTGAAAATTTAACTAAGAAATTTGATTTTTATATAAGTATACATTTTATATTATATTAAAATGAGCTTAATGGAAATTTAATCATATAAGTTTAGAATAAAATAAATCAAAAAAAAAGCACCAGTTAAATATAAGCAAAAATGAAAACTATATATACAATAGCTTTGTAGAAAAGTAAAACAAAAATCAGTCAAATGCATTTTTACATTATAGCTACATATGAACTAATTTTTCAATACATTGTTCATAATTCTATTTCCCATATTAACCATTCTGCGATAGATATTTTACAACAAGGCAAAACTTGCTCTTAAAAATATAATCTTTTATTGAAATATCTAGGAGCCAAGATTGCTGAATATCCTGTCAAAATTCTTTTTTTTTTTCCCTTTACACTTTAATGACATCTGCACTGAAAACTGCAATAAAATCCTGTATTCCAAATAAGAGAACATCAATTTACATTAAATTTGTTTATAATTTGGAGGCTTGTTGCGTTATGAACACTTTTTACTTTGGGACTCCATGGATAAATACTTTTCTATGTACATCTGAATCACAAAATTACATCTAAATTAGTCACAAAATATCTATAAACTTGTATAGTAAGAGTTCGTTTTCCTGGCTTTATTTCCTAAATATTTTTTTACATTCAAAATAGTAGGTATGGGCCATAAGATGCCAATTTACTTTTAAATTTTAAAAAGGTAACATATCTTTAAAAAATCAGATATTTTAATAATATTTCTCATGGTACTGAACCTCCTTATTGCAATGCAAAAAGCATTCTTTTCTCAGTGTATAGTAAAAAATTTATTTAAGAATTTATTTACATTTGATATTTCAGATGCTTCTGAAGTATTTTTTCCTGTAGAGGCAGGAGTTATTATTTTACAATCATTGCTAGGTGATGAACGCTGAGATGAGGCAGCAGATGCTGGCTGATCACTAACATCAATACCGCTGTCATGCTGATCACTGCGATCAAAACTACTTGATTTTGATGTGGCAGAAAGTGCTTGAACATCTACAGAAACCACTGGTGTACAGGAACTCACAATAGTATTTGTGGCACTACTTGTAGTTGCATGTGAAGTAACAACTGGAGACTGTGAACGCAAGGAATGATTAATAGGTTTTTCCCAAGCATTCACAGATGGTGGTGCTGGTGATGAATCTAGTAAAAAAATTTTTGAATATATACATATAAAGGGTTATAATAAGTAGGTAATATATAATATAAAGATTTAAATATTGAGCATGCAAATATATTTATACCTAAATATAACCTGTCTAAGATATATTAAAAATATTTACCCTTTGCAGAACAAGATCTGATAGATAAATCAACATTCATATCCCATGCAGTTGTGGGAGTTACAGATGTTGACTTAACACTGCTTTCTCTCTGTTTTGCAAATCGTGGAGGAAGGCGACTTTGTCTAGAACGAGAACCACTTTTGTTTCTTGTATGAGGCTGTGTTAAAAAACGAACCCATTGTTAATCCACAGTTAAAAAAAAATGAAAGAAAATGTTTAATTTAATGAAGAAAATCAATTTGTAACTCACCATCATAATAATGGCCAATTACAATGTGACAATCTAAATGTTTTTTTCTTTGATTCTCAGAATTAATACAATAAAAGTGTTAACGAAAACAAGCAAGAGAAATTTAATTTTTCTTTCATGATTTTTAATAATAGAAATTCAGCATGCAATACTAATGAGAGCTGGGAAGAACTAGAAGGTTTGTTATTAGATAAAAAAAAGGATCATTGCATAAAAATGCAAAACAGAATTTAAACACATATTTACAATAAATTTCAATTCTCTATCATCTTTATGAATGTCCTATTTTGAAAATAATGAACACAGATGCTTTTTTAAGAAAATGCTCAAATATAAGAAATTAAATAAAACGTTTACCAAAAGAGGTAGGTAATAAAGGCCTTTTATAAAATAAAATATAAATTTAGCTGACAGCTGTCAATAGAAATTTATACATCTTGGTGGAAACTTAAAAGTTAACACACATTATTCCGACAATATTTATTAACACCTAATTTTTAAAATCAACTTATTGTTATAAATAATCACAATATATATTTTTTACCCAGATGGTTAATATTAAAAAATAAATAGTACAGCAGCTTACATTAGAAAATATTTAAAATTTTAATATAAATTTCTCTAACACATCTGAAACTCTCAAAATCTTTTGAAGAAATATAAAATGCTTTTCTATAATAAAAAATACAATATGCTCACCTCTTTTTCATTTTTTTCACTTCACTTTCAACCATTATCTTATGTCTCTTTTTAGAAGTTACTTCTTGAAAACCATCATCAGTACCGCACAATAAATTAGGATCATCTTCAACTTCAGGATGGTCATCAATTATCACAACACCTTTTGGAAATTCAATTCAAGAATGTGAATTCAAATGCATCTTTCTATCTTATGAAAGTAAAATAATTTTAATTTTTTAAATGACATTTTTTAAATTTGATTCTAAGGAAATCCATGAAAATTTTTGCCTTTACAAATTTCGAAGAAAATATTAACATTATTACCAGACATTAATAAGTATATATATTTAAATTTTCTTGACAGCAAAATATAAACCCACTATATAGATTTTAAACAAGGAATAGCACCTGACAAACTCGCAGAAATTTTTTTAAAAAATGCATTACTATTATTATTATTTTTTTTGAAAATCTGAATAATTTATTTTCTGATCAGAAAATTATCTTGAGAAATGACATTATAGATAGTATAGTGTAGAACAATCAAATATACACAAAAAATAGTTTTAAGTGTTATAAAAGGATAAGAATAATAATGCCAAATTCTGAAATAAGAATAATTTTGTGCACAACCATACTGTACTGCTTACTCTCTTAATTTGACCAATATACATAACAAATTAATTTTGTTTTTACGGAACTTACTTGCATAATTATTTAAATCATAACCTTCAAGGCCTCCAGTTTTATCCTTATCATTTTTGGGAACTTTTGCTATAGAAACTTCTGCTTTCATATTTCTTCTAAAAAAAAAAAAATACATCAAGCTAATGCATAATAATTATCTGGTTCAAAATTTTAAGTGTTAGGATTTAAGAAAGAAAACTTAACTATATATTCAAAGTATAAAAACATATGCATTGAGAATATATTAAATAAATTCAAATAATTTGCCATTTTTGTAGAAAGAAATTTTAATAACAATTTTCTTTCTACAAAAATTTTCCCCACCAAATTTATGTAAATTAAACTACAAATTATTAAATTAAAAAAAGTTACAAGAAGAAATGGAAGAGGAAACAAAAATTAAATAGGAAACAACAGGTACTAAATATTGTGCAATAATAAAGTTAAATTCAAAGTAAAAACAGAATATTAGAAAATTTGTAACAAGAAAATACTTTGTAATGATTGAATTATTATTTTATATACTCCATTACATCACTGACATTAAATTTTCATTCTAGGTCAACAAAATATAAACATTACAAATAAGATCATTGCAGAAATCAAAAAATTAGATTAATCTTCCATGAAAATATTATCAAAATGACTTTGCCTATTTGTGAGATCAGTAAGGGCTGCTTGCACTCCATTAGGATCCTGCAATTTAATTTCATCTACTCTATACACTGCAGCAGTACCTTCATTTTTAGGTTGAAAGGCACCAGTTTTAGAAGAAGGATTTCCCCCTCTACCATTATTTCGTCCAACACTACCAGGGTGGCCAGCACTACTGGAAGGTCGTGAATTATTTCCATTATTAGCTATTGGTCGTCGTTCACCAGTGTTCCCAAAGTTGCTGTTTTGACGACCTCGTCCAGAATCTCTAAAACGATTATCTCGGTAAGTGTCTCTCTGTCGATTTCTATCACCTGAATTGGGACCACCACCACGACGGGATTCATTATTCATTCGGCGATTCTGGTTACTTTCATTAACAGGTCGTTGACTGGAAAAGCTCTTGCGTGAAGCAGATGATGCTTTGTCACGGTCTTTTTTTCTGGCATCATCTCTGTCTTCATGTCTATCTCGTCTCTCAGCAATATCACTGCTCTCAGATGCAGTTTCCCACTCTTCATTTGCAACATCCGATAAATTTTCTTTACCACCTTGACCTATTTTGCCAATTATTTGACCACCAGCACCTGAATATACACCACTTCTACCTCTTCCCCGTCCTCGTCCAGACTGATCAAATTTTTCTAGTCTACGGTCATGCCTCTTCTGAAATCGAGGAGGTAAATGTTCATACCGTCCTGGTCTCCTCTGTTGAGGCCTTTCAAGAGAGCGGGATTTGCTGGATTCTTTAGAAAAATCATTATTGATATTTTCCACTGTAGATATATTGGTTTTAAAATCTCCTTGATTATCTTCATTCAAATTTTCTTCAATTATCTTCTGTTCCTCTAGTTTTTCAGGCTTACTACCACCAAATCCAGCTCTTGAAGGTGGAGGACCATAACTACTAGGACCATATCTAGTTCCTCCTCTTGAATTTCTGAAAGAGAGAGTACTACCACCACCACGGCCCCTTCTTGATGGCTCACCTCTAGGTGCAAAACCACCCTTCTCTTCTTTAAGCCTATCATCATAAGGTTTCGAATCAATCTTAACGTCTTTTTTATCCTTTTTGTATTTATCATTTTTTATGTTTGAATCTTTTGAAACATTCAATGGATCACCAATGCAATTCTTTTCTTCTTCAGGAACAACATCAATGTTTTGATACTTTTCAGCCTGTGCACTTTCTGTGGTTGAAGCACTAGCTTCATCAACAGACACTTCACTATCTTCATCTTTTTGCCTTAAATGACCTAGCTTGCCATCATCCATTTCAGAACAAGATGTGTCATCACTATGCTTGTCCTTTTTGTCATCTTTAACTTTATCTCTCTCTTTCTGTCTATCAAATCGTGGCCCTCTTTCAACTTTAGATCGGCGATATTCCCTTTTGCCCCTGTAAGTACTGGCACCACCAGAAACAGAAGCACCTGATGGCATATTAGCAGATCCATGTCCATATGCTCCAGATCTATTGCCACCACGACCTCTTGAACTTTCATATCGTGCATTGCCTCCACCCACAACAGAAGGCTGGGTAGCATTAACAAAAGTATTTCCTCCTCTAGAACGGGAGTTAACATTTCTATCCCGTGTGTCCCTTCTACGTTCACGATTTTGTTCATTTCTTGTGGAATGTTCATGTTTTTCTTTATCATTCCGAGATTTTTCTTTATCATCAATTAAAACAGAATTGTCTTTTTTAGGAATTTCTGAACTACTGTCAATGTCACTTTTTTTAGAACTTTCTTTATTAAAAGACTTAGCTTTGTCAAAATGAGTCTCATACTTTTCACTTTGCTTGTCAATATCTTTAGTTGCACTTTCACTTTTAATTTTTTCATTCTTTTCTTCCTTTGCATCTTTTTCTTTTTTTACACACGATTCTAAATCAGTCTTTTTAGACAGATCTTCTTTTGAAGACTCAGATTTCTTATCTGGCACAACAGATGAAGTAGCAGCAGCATTTGACCGTCTTAAAGGCGTTAAATTTTTCTTAGGAGGTCTAACACTTTCAAACTGCTTTGGAGTTATAGGTGGTGGATGATGGTACCATTCTGGTCCTATATTTAAAAAAAAAAAAAAAAATGTTAAAAAATTTAAATCCATATAAAAGATTAAAATTAGATATATCAAACCAATTTATACTTTTATTTCTACAAAAATTAGTTTTATAAGTTTTAAATGATAGATAAGCACTATAATATTATAAGATAATAGGATAAGGAAAATACATACTTTTTGATTCTACAGGATATGGACTTTCTCCCCAGTCAAGTATGGTAGATTTTTCTTTCTTTTCTTCCCTTGAACTACCCCCTTTCCTATCTCGTTCTGGTTGGAAACCAACTTCATTTCTCTCAGTTGCAAGCCTAAAATTAAAAAACATCCATGAATCTAACATAAAGGAGGCAACATTTAATTGAACCTACATATATTGTATATTACATTTGAGTATGTATACCAAGCAACTCTTTAGATTCAAAGTTAGGCAACTTCTTAGGGTCAACTCAAGGTTAGATTGGAAGTAAAGTTACATGAACATACATTTGAAATTAAAGTCAATAAGGATGGCTCAAGTGAATGAAACTTAACAGAGATCAATATTTATTAAAGACTCAAAAATATCACAGTAAATTAGTGGAATCAAGGAGGGTCAAACCATAGCTGGAGGTCAAGCATCAGCATAAAAATCTTGCTAAATATTATACTTCAAGAAATTGGAACTTATTTTTAAGCAGTCAGTTAACAGATCCTGGTCAAGGGTGGCCAAAACCAACCATAACTAATCTTTTTATCATTGCCTGCTGGATCATAATGCAGCAACTATAAAAGAATTGGTTCTTGCCTGTAACAGTAACTCAAATCAGCTATTATAAAGGTTACACAAAGAAAGGCTTCATGAAGTTGAACTTAATGAGTTATATCTTACCATTCTATATACTATTTGCTCCATCTTCCAAAAGAGCATGTTTAAATTATTCTTGATAATGGTTAAAGCTCTTTCAACTGACTAATTCAGATATAGCCTGAACTTTATTACTAGACTTTTTATATGGATGGATGAAGGAATACACAACTGTCCTCCTTTGTTGATGTATGATTCAGTTTTTTCAAAAAGGTCGAGAGGATTTGTCAAAAATAGCTGAATGGAGCTACATAGATAAGCTAGTCAGATATGTAACTAATCAGACTGTCTTCTATAACTAGTTGGATATGCCTTTGAATACTGTGGTCCACATATTTTGATTATGGAAGACAATGCATGCATTCATCTAGCATTTCTGGTGTCAGAATATTTGGAAACAGATTATATTACTCAAATGAACAGGACAGTTTACTCACAATACTTTAACTGGATTATGTGTGGAATGCCTTAAAAACTTAGCACTTTCTAAAACCTTTAACTCAAGGAGCTTAAGTTCTTTCAGAAGATAGTTTGTAATGGCACAGAACTTTTGGAAAATTCTATGAAATCAAGATGTTAAATTTGTATTTCTGTCCCAGATGACCACCTTGTACTGTATTACAAAAATTGGTAACATCTTTATTTCATAGTTTTATATTATCTTAATTGATCATTTTTCAATAAATAACAGCCAATATCCTTTAATTTTAACAAGTAGTTTAGGAATCAAACATTACCTATCTTCTTTAGCAGAATCTCTACTAGCCCGTGAATCTCTACTATCAGGCCTTGGTGGTCTTTCTTTATCCCACCTTTCCTTATCTTGTCTCTCATAACGATCATTTCTATCTTTAGTTGATTTATCTCTAGAAGAAGTTTCATGAAGTTCATCAAAAGGATCCTATAATATAAAGTGATAAACCTGGAATCACTGATATTTTGACAATTAGCATACAAAAATTACAAATAGATGTGATAAAATGAATATATATTATGTATTAAAATGATAGTAATTTTAATAAAAATATAAAAATACCAATTGCTGTTAATATAATATTTACAATTACACCTGTCAAAATGTGTTATCTTAAAAGCAATCCTATGAAGAGCAAAAACAAATTCTTAAATACAGCTAAATTTAATAATATACAAAAAGCATTCTTACTGTTGGTATTCTATCATCATAATCTCTAGAATTTGCCCAAGAACTTGATTTGTTGTTTTTTTCTTTAATTTCACGATTTTCATTATGTTTCTGGTTATCTTTGAAAGAATCTCTGCCTTTGTACCTAAAATCTTGACCATCAAAATCTTTCTCTCTAGGGGAAGAAAATCTAATTTAGAATATAAATTATACATAATAGTAATAAACCATCGTTAAAACTATTATGATACATACCTTCGATCAGTTTCCCGGGTGTGAGAATCAAATATCTTTTCCTCTTTTTCTGGTACTCCTTTTTTAAAGTCATGCCTTTGATCATATATTTTTGATGAATCCACTTTCTGATCAAAGTAGCCTTCATTAGGTGATTGAGAATGCCAGTTATCATATCCTAATTTTAAAAGGAAAAGAAAATTGAAATCGAAAACAAAACAGCAAAGTTATTTGTTGAGATTTACAGTTATACAAAATTACCTGCTGCATTTTGTTGTCTTCTTTCACGAGACCAATAGCTGTCACGGCTTTCTCTATCATAAGTTGCACTTTGATCTTGAGGACAACCATCACTTTCATAACTATCTGTTGCTGAACCTTGACTATTAGATCTTTGTCGAGATACATCTTTAGGAAGAGGAGGTGGAGGTGGAGGAGGCAATCCTAAAAGCAATTGAATCTCTATAATAATCAATAAAAATGATTTAGTAAATGAAACAATATAAAAGTACTTTAAATTATACACTTAAAAATAACATTTTATTAACACACAGTTTTATTACATTACTTTTATTTAATTTTCTAACATCTATCATAAAGGAATGTCATAATACTTTGTTATAAAAAAATTTTAAATTAACCTACCAGATAACTGATTAACATATGGTGCATGTGAAGACCATCCAGCATCATAGTTTACTGGCATCTGAGTAGGCGTTTGAGATTGTACACCATGAGGAGAATTTCCAACAGAAGCATTAATAGACCCAGCACTTGGACTTGTTTGTCCAACTGATTGTGAACGCATAAAATGTGTTTGGCCAGACTGGTTTGATGGCATCGGCTGCTGAGATTGTTGCCTCATATATTCTGCAGCCTGCTTTTGAAAACGAGGGGGTACATTTTTCTGGAACTGCCTAGAGAAATTATATCCCTGGAAGAAAAATTAAATATAAATTTAAATGAACTTTGTAGATTGAGTGGACAAAGTAAAAGTAACAAATGTTAAATAAAAATTTAAATATAATGTTGATTTTGTCATATAAAGAATAATTGAAAATATTTTGTCTTCATCATATAATAATGAAGACAGCATTTAAACATATTTTAACAGAATTAGTATTATAAAAGTATTTTTTTAATCTTTTTTTTTAGTAAGTTTTTAGCTACAAATAAAAACTTACTATAAAAAATCAAATAATATTTAAACATCCCAAATTCAAACTTGATATGACAAGCATAGCTGTCTATATTAGAGAATGAAAATTTGAGACATTTTTTAAATTTTTTTAAATTTTAATGAAAATTTGAGACATTTTTTATTTTCTTTCTTTATCTTCCCCCTCTGCAGCAAGTCTTTGAGGTAACATAACCATTAATTATTTCATTTCTTTGCGATAAGAATTATGAAAATCCAAAATTAATATGCAAGAATAACTTTTAATGAATTCAAATAATATTTCTTTCAATAAATCTAATAAAAGGAAATGAAGAACATGTATTAAAGGCTTTTGTCACTGAAGTGGAAAAGTATTTTCCGAATCCGTATTTTCCTACCAAATTGTTACTTTCAGCAACCATTTCTATTCTTTTCAGTATAATCTAATTTGGCACATGAACCTCTTAAGAACCCATTTAAATTTTTACTTATTCTATTTATATGTTCTTAAATGTCTGTTAGCTTCATTTCTTTTTGAGCTTTTATGTAATAGAAAACATTAAAATACCAACAATGGCAACCAGGCAAGAATTTAATTCTTTACTTCCTACCCAATAAATTAAAAGGCAACTAAATCCCATCATAAAATATTTTCATTTTATTCTAACAGAAACAGATGACATCACGTCTGCATTATTGCATTTAAAGTAAATACAGTTAGCCAATGGAATTTTGTTTAACCCTAATGTTTTTTTTATCTAATTGCTACTTTGCTCCTCTTTGTTCTGTTACAATAGAAAATTATTGCTCCTTTATTTAAACAATGCAAGATTTAGACTAATTAGCCAGTAATTTAAAAATGGCTGTTTTAGTTTTATCTGTGCCATAGTGCTGTATTGCATCACATTTTGGAAACTTTTTTTTTTTTAAGAAGACTTGTCACCACACTAGCTATAGACAAAGTATGTTCGACTATAAACAAAGTTAGCATGCATTGAGCTCAAATAATGCTATTATCTTCAACAGAGCTAAATAAATCATTCAATTTTTACTTTACTCATCATGTTCAATGAATGAAATTTAGTGAATTAGATCTGAGTAAATATAACTCCTCTTCGGCTATGTGCTATATTAATGATAGTACCACAATCTGTAAAGAAAAACAAAAAAATACCTTTCCTAGATTTAATTATATATAAAAATTTCTTTTACTGAGTAAGATATTTCTGTGATTTTGAAGTCATTAAACGTAAGATTTTATGTGCATCAAAGAATAGTAATCCATTCAAAACAAAACAAAAGCTAATGAAATAATGTTGTGAAATGGAAGGTACTTGTTTCATTTTCAAGGCAGAAAAACAATCATGTTTCTTTAACCTAACTTGCAGGAGCCACTTCAAAATTTTCAAAATCTCTACCATGCCTACTTTAATAAATTACCATGCATCATTTTAGGGACATGAAGCTTATCTTTGAGATGAGATATTTTCAAGGCTTTAACTTCTCATTTATAATAGATGTTACAGTTTAATTAATAGGAATTTTCTTCAAAATCTTCCTTATTTGTACAAAAACCCATTTCTGAAAAGGAATTGCCTGAATTCGAGAGTTGCCGTGTAGAGACAAATAATTATAAATTAAAAACATTAAGCACAAGAATAACAAATATTTATAAGGAAATATGCAGTTATTTTTAAGTACCTGATAGTTAGGTTGAGAACGATCTCCTCTATCACGGTCTCTTTCTCTACCATCTCTGCTAGGAGGTTTGTCTTCTCTACTTTCGCTGCTATGTCGAGATCGATCAGCATCATCAATATCCAAATCCTTTTCCTAAAATAAAAAGTTACATATTCAAAATGTAAAAGCTAAATGTTTAATAGATTAGCATTTTCAAAACCCTTCATACATGCATACCTTGTCATTTTTCAAAAGATTTTGCCTTTTCCTGTGCACTTTGTTTACTTTGTTCATAATGCTTCTCTTCTTCAGCTCTTCTCTGGCGTGCTCTTTCAACGGTCATTGTCATCTCTTCAGTATGTTGCTTGCGACGCTGACGCCACATTTCATCATCATCTGTGACAGAGGAAGATCTAGGTCCGGGGCGTGCAGCTCGAGGAGGAGGATAATTGCCATGCTGTGATTATATAAAAACAATGCTATTAATTACTGAAATTGAATAACAAAAATTTACAAAAAGGCAAAAGTATATACTGTTTAAACTATCAATGTTACTAACTTGGCACTATTATTTAATAAACAATCACAATTACAAGAAGCTTTTCATTTACAAAGATTAATGCAAGCAATGCTAAGGACTGTGTCCTTACTTGCATCAAGGGAACAGGACCAGCTGTCATTCTGCCATGGGGTGCAGCATATGCTGACCCTGGAGGCTGTGGAGGTGGTCCCCTGTAGTCAAATGGCCTCTGGGGAGGCTGTTGAGCTTGCCATTGCCTTTGCATTTCCATACCACCTATTGAGGCAGATCTCTCTTGAGAAGGCTGGTTCCATGTTTTCCACCTTTCATCCTAATTAAGACATGGGTTTGGCACGTTTATAAACCCCATAAATAGAACCAAGTAAGCCTACTTTCTATTTTATAATAGGGAACACTTATGTACCATTCTCGCTTTTATCAAGAAACCTTGATAAAATTTAAATAAGTGCATGTGTTGAGGTTACTTATATTGAAAACAATTATCCAATATAAATGCTTGAATTTCAAAAAAGAAAAATCAAGCAAGTGCGAAGATGTTTACATCATTGCAACCAATTTCTTAAAAATAAAATCAATATTTAACATTACTTTTCCTTATTGCAAACTATCATGCAGGTATACTTTCCCAATAAAAATAGATATTTTTAAATACTTTATATGCAAGTAAAAAAATATCAATACATAATTTTTATATTTAGATAACATTTAATAAATTAAATTGAAATAAATTCTATTTTCCTAAGATGAAAAAAAAAAAAAAAACTTTTAAGGATGATATTTTTAAAAACAATTTGTATTTCATGCATAATCAATTTTATAGTGCAAGATTTCAGGAAAAATTTTGGAATACTACCATTACTGAAATTTTCAAGTTTAATGACATTATAATAGAAAAGGATAAACAAGAAATTGCTATACTCTACTATATAGATTAAGTACAGAGGCATATTATATTTAAATATATAAATCCCACATCATATGAAAACTTTTAATGTTCATTTCATTCTGCAAAACAGTAATGGAGTTTTTACTTACACCTTATATTTTTATAGTTATCATATTTAACATTAGAATGAACACAACATATAAAAAATGTATAATAAAATATGATGAAACTTATATCTTTTTCACTGATACAATCTTTGACTCAACATAAAATTTCCTATACAATATTGATTCAAATAAGTGTGCAAATTTTTTTTTAGATGTTCCAAGTAACTGTGGCAGAAAAAGGTGATAACTTGTAACTAATTAAATTTATGTTACACACACAAACATTTTTTTAATAATGAAACTTATTTTTAAGACAATTATTTCCTTTGTTAAATTTTCATTTGAATACATTGCCTTAAACTTTTATCCTACCTGTATACAAACACAACTGCCATTATTTACAAAATACAAACAAATTTAATTGAACAGAAAACGTTAGCACTTAAATTTCTTGCAAAGAATCTTGTTGCTAGTTTTATTTCTTTTGCCTGAACAACTGTTTGCAAAATAATAAGTTAATGAGAACTTATATTATTTTTAATTCCAAGCATTTGGATTCAATAAATAAGCAAGATAATATTAATTAAGTATAATTTCATATTTTTAGTAAAAATATTCATATTGATCATTTAGTAATAGTGTGCCAATGATATATATGATTATATTTAATATTTAAAATGGCTACAAAATTAACACAATATACATAAGTAAAAACTAATTTTTTTACTGAAATCAATATCTACAATTTGAACAATATTTAAATTTTATATAACTTTAAAAATAATAATACACTTACCCTTTCTCTTTCAAAGCCATCCCCCCTTTCAAAAGTCCAGTCAGATTCATGATCGGTCTTTTTCTCAGACCTATTCTCACGGGACCAATCAGATTCGCGTAATTGTCTATTTTCACGCTCTGAACCACTTCTTTCTCTTTCCAGTTTATGATCTCGATCTTTCTCAGATTTCAAGTTATTGTGAGTCTTAGAAGGTTTATCATCATCTCTGAAGGAGGGAGAAGAAGTTTATAGCATTTGTATGTTTATTAATAAAATGCTTTAAAAAAATTTGGCGACAAAAAAATTATAATCACCTTTTGTCTTTCTTTTGATTTGCGGGAGATTCTTCATCATCACTAAATACTAATTTTGCACTGAAAACATAAGATAAGAAAAATTAAACTTAGAAAATATATTACATTTTTAATGAAAAACAAAATCAAGACCCGACAAAATGTAAATTACTTCAAAGACAGTTAAAAAAATATACACTATCTATTAAAAAGTATGTTTATACCTTACAACATTGAAATGAGAGAATAAATGAAATTCTTTAGAAAATTATTTGAAATTCACATCTGAATAAAGTTTGATCAGATTGTGTGAAAAACTTCAGAAAAGGACATTTGTTTACATGCGGATATGGAAGAATTGATTTGTTATGTACATATGACGTGCAAAAATTATTTTTAAAGGAAGTTCAATAGTTATTAGGAAATTTATTTCATCTAATTTTTCTTTTGATATTATGAAAAAATTTATATTGAAATTACAGCAATTCCAAAAATACCTTCCACCCACTATTTATGCCACTGTTTGAATATGTCCAATTTGGCCATTTTTTAACACAAATCAAAAGTTAAACCATAGTTAACTATATTAATAACCATAAAAATCAGAGAAATAGGTCACCAAAAAAAAATTTGTTAATCCTCCAATTATATTTTAACTAATTATTAATTATAATTTTATTAATGTAGATATGGCTAGAAATTACAGTATTTTTATTCAAGAAAACAATAATATAGATTTTTATGATACTTGCTATCAGAAAAGTGGGTGGTGAGGAAATGGTCATCATAGTAATTCATGTTCCTCTAATCATCATTTAACAAGTAGTATGTTCATATTCGGCATTAAAAAATATTTTTATAAATATACATAGAAGCAATTATCAGAAAAACGGATGGCGAAGAAATGGTCATTAATGTAATTCACATTCCTCAAATCATCAATAAGTTTCAGTAGTTTATCAATCAATACATCAGAAAATAGAATTATCTTATTACATAAGCACAAGAAGAAATGTAAAAAAAAAATTTTTTTTTAAATTTAAATACACCAATAAGCTAATTTCTGCTTCCCATATGTAATTACCCTTGCCATGAATCCATATTGTGAAATGCCATAATTACTTAAAACTTCTATAAGCAAGCACTGAAATATTTTTATAATAAGAATTCTATACATAATAATCCTCTGATTAATGTAATTTTGAATAATGCAGTTTAAATTAGTAAAAAACTTTTCAAGATAATTCCTCTAAATATGCGGTATAACATTTGATTAGTTCACATTTTTTTGGCACATATAAACCTTTCGTAACATTGGATACTTGTAGATACTTTCTCAGTTAATTATAATATCAAAGTGACACTAACATTTTCAGCAATAAAGATTGGCTCAAAATTTCATTCAATTGGACATAAATGTTCGATTAACAAGGAAAGCAACCAGTGTTGATAAGGATACAGCAGTCGAATATCTTATTGAATTGATCTCTATCAAATCTTCAATGCTGACAAAAAGGATCATTCTGGAAGAAAATGCCAACAAAACACTATCAAGAAAGAAAGCAACTGTCCCAGGCCATAAAGTACTCAAAAAATTGATTAACACTTGTACTTGAATGCCAAAGGAGATCGCAAATTAAAACCATTGTTAATTTGCCCTATAATGAACTCAAGGGCATCAAAAAGCAATCATTTCCAGTAACTTTGCCATGGGCATCCTTCCTTGCTCAATAATTTGGAATAACAATATGAAGATTATATATCTATCCCAAAATAACATTTAGAAGGGAGAAGATGAAAATGAAACAAGAGAAAAAGCCTTCAAAAACTGTTTGAAACACATGAAAATTAAAAGAACTCCTGTGAGATCGATCCAGATGAAGAAAGAAAAGATGGAATTTGTAAAGGGCTACAAAAGCAATTGTTATTTGAAAATTATGGATGAAATAGAAAAAAAGCTACTACTGTTCAATTGACATAAAATAATTCTTTTCCAAAAATAAATTGTACATTGTACATTCTCAAAATAAATACTAAAATTTCTTCACTGATGTAGTACAGTAAATCAAGATACATTTTGAGTAAAATAATTTCTTTTGCACAGTTTTTTTAACTTACATAGTGAATAACTTTTTAACTTACAATAACTTTTGTTTTTTACAATTTCTTTTTTTCATTATAATTAATCTCATAGATTTTGACTATGATTACTGGTTTTGATATATGCAGTATCAACACAGGATTCGTTAACCACACTTATCAAGGAATTACTGTATTGTTATCAAAAAGTAGATTTATAAAATTATACACACACAAGAGCAATTATCAGAAAAGTGGGTGGTGAGGAAATGGTCATCAAAGTAATTCATGTTCCTCTAATCATCATTTAATATACACATTCATAAATCAGCATTTAAACAGAAATATTTAATATAATTATATATATATATAGGAGCAATTATCAGAAAGGTGGGTGGTGAGGAAATGGTCATCAAGGTAATTCATGTTCCTCTAATCATCATTTAATAAGCACATTCATAAATAAGCATTCAAATGGAAATGTTTTATAGAATTATATATACATAGGAGCAATTATCAGAAAAGTGGGCGGTGAGGAAATGGTCATCAAGGTAATTCATGTTCCTCTAATCATCATTTAATAAGGTGGTGAGAAAATGGTCATCAAGGTAATTCATGTTCCTCTAATCATCATTTAATAAGCACATTCATAAATCAGCATTCAAATAGAAATATTTAATGGAATTATATATACATATGAGCAATTATCAGAAAAGTGGGTGGTGAGGAAATGGTCATCAAGGTAATTCATGTTCCTCTATTCATCATTTAATAAGCACATTCATAAATAAGCATTCAAATGGAAATGCTTTATAGAATTATATATACATAGAAGTAATTATCAGAAAAGTGGGTGGTGAGGAAATGGTCATCATGGTAATTCAAGTTCCTCTAATCATCATTTAATAAGCATGTCCATAAATCAGTATTCAAATTAAAATGTTCATATAAAAAAAAAATTTCACACACAAAACGTACACATGTATAGTGATTTGATCCCATACTCATATACTACCTGCCCTCCAAAGTTTTTATAACACTGAAGTATATTGCCAATTCCTTGTTACTACAATTTAATTCAAAGAATTATCCACTGGATAATTGACACTTGATAGCTATAGAGGAGTTTAGGAAGAGGAAATAGTTCTTTGAATTCTATACTGTTTTTTCTACTTTCTTACATATATTTTTTTAAATTAAACAAATTGAGATGTTTATAAAATAAAATTAATAAAGCATGACAAAAGTTTGAGAAATATATAAAAAAAATTTACTTGTAATCTATTTCTCCATGAGATGTAGCCCAAGTATCCTGAGCATCATTTTGAAGAATTTCATCGAAACCTTTAAGAGCCTTTTCAGTAATAATAGCTGCCGGTCGCTGATATGCCTCTTCTTCAGCAAGAGGTCTTACTGGTTGCTGTCGCCTAAAATTTATAAAAATTCATATAAACATGTTTGAAATAAAAAATGAAAATTAATTAATTTTTATTAAAAATTTTCATTTTAATCTTACCTATTTTCAGAGTATGGATATGATGGACGAGCATTTTGTTGAGATGGTGGGGGAGGAACATTTGGATAATTTGACGGATATCCAGATGGGTAAGTATTTCGACCAAACATCTGTTAAACAAAAATTTAGGATATTTTTATGGCTAATTATAATGTACATATTAAAATAGAAATGCTATTTTATAAAAAGTTTAATAGTCAAATATTTACATTTTTCTATTTTATGATCAACCTATTGGATCTATTTTATGATTCTATTCATGCATAATATTACTGCAAGGGACATATATATTAATTCATTCAAAACTATCTATAATTACTTAATGCACAGGTTATAAACTATTTTCCTTTTTAAATGTATTTCCTACAGAAAATACACAAGATTAATTAACAAGGAAGTTTTTAAGAACTATAGAGTTGAAGATTTAAATAAAAAAAAAATATATTTGTTATATTCTTTTAGAGACAGGCATGATCTTAAAGATTCTTTTTATGGAAATCTTCAAGGGAACAAACCTAATAATTACATTTTCTCTGGTAAGGAAATTATCACTTTAAATCTGAATATTAATGATCCTGATCCTATAGCAACAGACTTATAAGGAGGTCAGCTACTTTTGACTGTTCATTAAATCTCAAGATAAAAATTTAATTTGACTTAAGAAACTTCACTTCTATTTACACACCTGACAAAAAAAAAAAATCTAAAGAAAAAAACTCACTTTATTGACAACATCTTACAACTTAAAAGTGTGATTATTTTTGCAATAAGAAATAACACGAAATAAAGTGAATAAAACCCCAATGCTATGAAACAATTAATAACGAAAAAAGAATTGAATAAACAAAACTAAATTTTCTCTGAAGGAATATAAAATAAATCTCAGACAGCCAATACAATTATTTTTCCCAAAAACTTAACAATTAGTTCTACTAACTTAAAAAAATTAAACTTACAAATGATGGCATCATCCCTCTATATTGTGGTGGTGGATGAATACCTGATCCTGGACCCATCTGACTGCCCATTCCAGGACCATGTCCAAGAGACACAGGACCCATTGGAGGTTCAGAAGATGAACCAGAAGGAACATTTCCAATACCACTGCCTGAAATTGACGAACCTCTAGGCGCAGAATATGGTCGCTGGTCTCTTAAAGAATCGGATGCCATCTGCGGGCCGTTCACGCCACTGCCACTGCTCTGTGGTTGGCCGCCTGCCGACCCAGCAGGTGGCTGTTGCTGGAGTGTTCCTCTTCCCCAGCTGCCTTCGGCTGTTAAGATGGATGAAATATAAGTATACAAAACAAAAAACAAAATAATCAGAATTAAATTTTATGAATACAGCAAAATAATAATAATTGAATCCTCTGCAGCAATGATGGATAATTCAATGGAATTAAGGAAAGATGAATTTATAGAGCTAATTAACCAAATTTCAACATCATAAGGATTTTAATATATTTCTTGAGAGAAATGTAAGTAAAGAGTTTTCATGCATTACCCTATTTTAATTATGAACTATTTATAATATTTTTAATTTTCAATATCACAGTAACAAAAAAAATTCTTAATTTGTGGATGAAACCATACAATTATAACAAACATCCTTACTTTGTGGTCTTAGACTTGGTCCGGGTCCATACTGGGAATCTACATTTGATTTCTGATTGCCTTCTGTTGGTACATCGCCACCAGCTAACTTGGGGAATTCCTGAGGAAAAAATGGCGACTGCTGGCCCAAGAAGTTCCGTTCTTGACCACCATCCTCTTGGCTTTGTGTGACACTGCTCCATGTTTTGTTTACCCCAGATGTTGCAACTGTGTTTGTTGTACTTGTCTAGAAACACATTTTAATGTTTAATGAATTTTATCATTAAATTAAACATCCTTTGAAGTTAATAACAGAGTTATTAAAAATTTTAACTTACTTTCTGTGTAGTTTGTGATAGTGAAGAGGCTGGCTGCAATTGCGGTGATTGCTGCTGATTTCCATTGGTCTCTTCGGTTTTGCTTTTCTCTTTGGTGGTACTGCCCCATCCTTGACCTCCACTTGGAACAAGACTTATGTTAGGGTTATTGCCACTATTTTCACTTTTTAAACTTGGTAAATTAGCAGGAGGAGGCATACGCCGCCCAGTGCCGACTTTCCCCAGTGATTGTAATCCATGTTTAGGTTGTACTAAAGAAAATTTATCAAAGCACTTTTAATAACTAATGTCAGTAAAATGCATAAATCATATAAAAATATTAAAAACACTGCCAATTACTCAATAATACAATATAAAATTTATCATTAAGGATTTAATTAAAAAATATATGATATGTAAAAGACTCATACTCAAATTAAAGACAAATTTTCCAAAAATTCTGAAGTGGAGGGAAATTATGCGAGCAGGATTTTTCCCCTTTAGTGAAAATTGATTATAAATATTTTATTTAATTTTTACTATGAAATTAATTTTTAAGTTATATTAACATATAGAGGAGAAGTTAAAAAAGAGCACAAGAAGTGCAGTGACAGTTGCCCTTCTATTTGAAAAATGACATTTCTTTATGAAAGAAATATTTGACCAAATTTTTGTATATTCTTTTTAAAAAGGGACAAATTCTTGTCCCTCCTTCAAATTTTAACTCAACATAACTGCTTTAAACACATTTAACACAACTATACAACTTTTTGAAATGATTAACATAGAAAATTATAAAATTGAAATATGAACTTTCCCACTACATTAATAATTAGTTCCAATTTAGTGATGTATACATTTTATGCATGATATACTTTAGTTTAATTACAGACCTAAGATTATATTATTTATCCATAAAAATATCTATAATTTTACTTCCATTTTTCAATTTAATTTGCTTAAAAGATGTGTTTCTTAGTCACTATATATAATTTGTTAGATTAAAAATTTAACTACTTTTGTTGCTATAAACAGAAATATGCTTAATATATATAATTTATTTACCTTGTATAGATCATAAATGATACTTTTCGAATTTTCTCCTAACATTTGATTTCTTGTCAGATTTTTTTACTTGGAGCAAACATTTTAACATTTAATTTTCCTAGTTTTTGTTTGGTGATGATGCACCAAGTTTGAGTATTTGCCAAAGCAATTTAAACATTTGGAACCTATCTTTGCATTACAGAATTAAAGTACTAACAAGCACTCTAACTAATCAGACCATCATACAAATTACTGAATCATTATTTACTTACTAAATCTCTATTTGATGCATAATCTACCAGAGTAATGAAAACAATTTAACAACAGTTCAACACGGCAACTTGTCATTTTTTATGGTTAGCTAAATATTCAACTAAACAGCATTATTAATTTTATCATACATATATACATCTCAGCCAGTTTATTTTTAAGAGCAGTGATGCATCATACTGCAGATAGTGGAAAACTTACTGCTTTAGTGACTGATAATGGAAACAACATGAAAGCTATATGGGAAATTACTAACAAAATATAACAGCTTTAGTTTGTTATAAAGATGGAAATTGATCTTGTTTCTAAATCATATTATGGGACTTCAACAATGAGAAGTATTTTTTTTTGAAAAAAAAAAAGCTGCAAGAACAGTAAAATATAATAAAGCTATTTACATTATCTATACTAGGCATGGTCAATATATCAATTTAAGTCAAAATCACATATTGACTTTATTATTCTTGCATTAGCAAAATTCTGGTTAAAGATATTTATAATTTGTAACATCAATGTTGACACAATTTTGATACCTACATCCTAATACTGATTTTTCAAAACCAATATAATTGCTTTTCAGATGATCAGAGAATCTGATAAGTGATTTCAGATATTCAATATTAGTTTGTTAGCACTTCTGCATATTTATCTTATAATAATGCAATGTCATCTTTTTTAATTTAAGGCAGGACTTCAATTAGAGATATTGCTTGGTAAGTTACTTTAACAGTTATTAAGAATTATCTTTATAAAATAAAACTTATCTGGTATTTCTTAAAAATTCAAATTGTAATATTACTTACAAAATTTTACTATTGTAATCATAAAATTAACAAAATAGCTAAAAATTTAAATTTTCAATCTAAATTCATACAACTGGTTTTTTTTTTCATTTTAATAAATTTTCTTAAAAGAAAAATTATCAACTAGTTTTGCAGAAATATGTCGGCTTAACCTTTGATACTTAGGAATAAAGGTTTGAAAAGATATTTTGATTTACAGAAAAGTATTTTGTTCCCAGTCAATTCTCATAAATTTATTAGATTACTGATATAAAGGACATTGTTTTTCTGATTGTCTTTTGCAATGTTTTTGATTAAACAACTAGTGAAATGAATAATCTTGAATTCAAGGTTAAAAACCTGTCTATATAGCAGAATATCAGTTTGTTAATTTAAAGTTAACCTAGTTTTAGAATACTGTAAAATACATCAAGCTAACTACTTAGTCTGGATTTTGCACAAAGCAACTTTTAAATCTACTAGCTTTCTGCTTACTACTAATCTCTTCCACATCTGCAGCATACAAAAGAAATTTGTTAACTTTTTTTTTAACACCTACACTAAATACACAATTGATTAAGCAACTGTCAAGAAATTAGCTAATTACAGAATTTAACTTAAATCTACATGAAGAAACTAGGGTATCAATGGAAAAATTTTGAGTTGTGAAGAATTGGGACATTTAGATTAAGGAATCAATAATTTACTTTAATTTTTAGAGAAGTTAGTCATAATTAATAAGAATATCTACATTATAATTAGTAAGAATGTCTACATATATGAAAGGCAAAATTCATGCTTACAATATTATATCAGAAGATGCATTCTAAATCTTATATGTAATAGCAAAAAAGACAAGTGTTAATTTTAAAGGGGTACACTTTAATATCATATAAAAAACATGTTGCATTGTGTATTACATGGTATAAAAAATATTCAAAAAGTAACAAATTTAGAATAGTAAAGTTGGAAAAACCAATACAAAAAGAATAGCATAAAATAAGTTCAAAAAGGGCCATCTCAAAATTTTCAAACATTATTTTTATAAATTTGAAGAACATTTGTGCAATTTGGTTCTCAAATCTTTTATGGCATTTTCACACTCCACCTCACCTTCTTTTTGCTGTTTTCACCATCTTCAAAAAAATTGAAATAATAATCCTCGGTATGTAAAAGCGTTATGAATATGTTTTTGAGGGTATTGTTTTTATAAATTTTATGACTAAGTAACAATATAATCTTACCTGTGGTTTTAGGGTTTTCTAAGCTTTTGCCTTTGTATAGACTATTTATATCCAATGCGACATACTTCGACCTTCCTTTCTCCGCCTTTGCATTTAGCCCCGAAACTGCAGACATGCTGATCAGAAGAATTCATTGAGTACAGAGCACTGCACCCAGGGAACGGTCCGCTCCCTACAAAATTATAAATTTGCAAGATTATTTGATCTTGCAAATTTGATTTCTTGATCTGATTTCTGAATTATGAAAAAAAAATATATATTCATACTAAAAATACAAAAGGAATTTTATCACAAAAAAAGATGAGAAATTAAATCAAAACAAAGCAGCAATAAAGCCTACTATAATTCATAAATTTAATACACATACATTGACTAATCAAATGCAAATTTTGTCAAATTTATGTACACAAACAAGAAAAATTATTACAATCTAATAATTCATTAAAAAAAATAATGTATGTAATCTTTGCTTAGTAATTAAATAGATTATATTAGAAATTATAGTTTAAATAATCAGTAATTAAGTTTCATAAGTATATCTAGAAAAATGTAAACAAAAGAATAAACCAAAATTTTACAATCAATGTTCACATGAATTAAAGTAAAATTTACTTAATTTTCTTCCTTTAAAGTCCTTGCAACAGAGATAAAATACAATATAAGCAATATTATTCTACATTACATTTTTTTTTTTTTTTTTTTTTGTATATCAAGCTCCAATGCCAAATGAATCGTTTATAAGCACATTCACATTAAATTTTATTCAACAAAGCAATCACATTCGGAATTTAATCATAAATTTGATTATATTAGGATTTACTAGTAACTCAATATTTCTATCATTTTTTTAACAAAATTGATTTTTCCCATTGAGTTCTAAAAAATGATAACTATAACTCATAGTAATAAAGCTTCAATACGGGTACTATAGTTTAATTTAGTATTTATAATGTTAAAAAACACGCACGATTTGGAACTAATTCTAATACGACACCCACTTACTCAATCTGACAGAAATATTTGCACGTAAGCCTAAAATGGTTAGTAACGGTTGAATAACAAAGAAACCACACGATGATTTTAATTTTTCTGATAAAATATATAATAAAATTAATAAAGTTTAAACATTAACTTATAAGTCTAAGTACAGTACTACAGTTCAACGCTCATTTTATTATAATACAGATAAAATTAAATAGTTGCTTAGCAATTGCGCAGTATGAAACTAGATAAATACTCTCGAAATCATTATCATAAAAAATGCTATTTTATGAAATAAAATTAAAATCAAGTATAACAAACAAAATTACCGTTTTTCAATGAGTTATTTATAACTCGAAAAAATTTTGCACAACAAAAAGAATATATAAACATATATGAAATCCCGACTACTTTCACCCTAACCGCTAATCATTCAATACTAAATGGATGCTCATGTTTCAAAAAATAAGTGCTTACCTCGGTCCGTCCAAATGGGTTTATTTGAATAAAAGGAATTAAAGTGTTTTGTTGTTGGTGCAAGGGATGGATGGTGGCAGATTGTAACAAATAGTTCAAATAGGTCCGATTTCAGGGGACCTTTTCCAAAATGGCGAACAACAACTCTCTTTTCTCCCGTAGCGTTTAATAACCTGAAAGCTGACGTCACAGAGGAAGCACCCTTCTCATAGGTCCGTAGCAACGTCAACTAGGGGTAATGTTGTTTCTTATAAAGCTAAAGGAATAATCAAAACAGATATATATTTGGTAATAGAAATTTCTAGTGGAATTCTTTTAAAATTTTAAAAAGCAAATGCATTTAATTTTTAAAAAAATTCAAATAATTAAATAAATTTTAAGTCGTTTGGCAAACAATAATTGATGTGCAGAACTATATAAGTGAAAGTCTGAATGAAATACTTCAAGGAAAAAAAATATATAATAGAAATGTAAAAAACTATCCGCCGGTATAAACAATAGTGGTGATTTAATTTAAAAGAATCACGAGAAAAAAAAAAATCTAAAGCATGCTTTTCGATCATCTACTGCCAGGTTACAAACTTAAATAGGAGTTTGTTTGATTGAAAATAAACAGCATTAAAAATACAAGAACAACTAATATATTTATATTTTTAAAAATGTGTCACTTAAAATTTTCTTTACACAAAATGTAGTTCAATTAATTCATTTTACGAAACAGTAATGGGAAGAATGAATGCCTTAATAATAATATCCGTACTTAATCTGCGTTAAGAACTCTAAATTTAAATTTTCAGAACACAATTTGGTAGCTATGAGAAAGTAATTAATAGTTTGATTAATAGAATAAAACAACAAAACTGGTAATTCTTTAAAATTAATTGTTGTGAAAACAAATTGCAATTTGTATGCTCTCTTCACTTCTTTTCATACTCTAAAGACCTATTAAACAGAACAGAATTTTTGGTTCAAATCGAATTTTCAAATACAATTAATTAATTAATTTTTAAAATTAATTTTGAACAATCATAAAATCTTTAATTACGCTCTCATTTCACTTAAGAATCATTACTATGGTAACTATTTCATTAATATAAGTATGGTATCTTTACTATTTCAATATCTACCAATTATAAATTTAATTTATGTTTGGCTTATTCACTAAGCTGGTGAAAGACAATAAAATCTTGATACATTTATTTTCCTTGAAAATAATTGTAATTTTTTTTTTTTTTTTCATATTTCGATTTTCTAATAATTTCGTTTGCAAAATCTTATGCAAGTTCTTCATTTAAAAGGTATTAGCCACCTAGCTCCGAGGCTGTGAAGCCCTTTTAAATAACCCCTAATCAATCCCCTTTCTTTTTCCAATAATTGAATCCAACTGATGCTAAAATTTGCATTAGTCCTAACGCTACCTAGATCACTGGCTGTAAGCACTGTTAAACAACTACTGATTAGAACTGCTACTATCAACTCCTTCATTTCCGAAGAATTGAATTCAATTGGCACTACTTCTTTAAATGTTAACTATCTTTAAGTATTCAAATACTACTACTACTACACCATACCCCATTACTGTGCCTAGAGCTCAGTTGCCCCTTTGCAGTTTGGGAATGATGTGGGTAAGATGTCTGGTTGGGCTCTGTGACGCTACGGTCATATGAGACCGAGACCTACGGCTAAAAGTGGATTCCGAACCACTACAAACATCCATGGCACAGCCGGAATTCTGACTCGAAACCTGTGGTACGGAGCGCTAGTTACTCGGCCATTGGGCCCCAAGTATTCAAATAGCTGGTAATATCTCTTAACATATTTCTTGGATATTTTTTGTTTTAAAATTGCCTATAATAAAATAGTACCAACATCAGAAGTGCCGCTATCGTGTGATAAACAGCACATAAGAAATTTCCCCAAAAGCGAATTCTCTTTCAATTTTTCTCGATAATTTTTTTGTGGGGGAGACACATTGCGTTACGGACACCTAATTATACAACCAATCTCTTTAAGCTTGATAATTCTCCTATCTAAACCAAATTCGAAGCAGACATTTACAATTTTAAATTCTCTTTTCTTTTTTAACTTGTTAATATATTAAATGTTTTAAATTGAAGCAACTACATTTGAAGCAAAGTTTTCAATTTGAAGATGTAGAAGTTTTCGTAATACTTTTTATACCAAACAGATGCTTTGAAATTGATATGCCTGTGTTCCTCTTATGTATCCTATGAATTAATTATTTTAGACACTTGTACTGAATTAAGGATTTTAATTTTCTGCACCTAAAATTGTGTGAGATAGGTGTATACATAAAATATAACTAAAACGTTTAACTACTTTCTCCTGGTAGGACTCCCAATAAACATACTCTATGTTCCAATTCAAAATTATGATCAGATGAATAGTATTCATGTATATAATTTTATCTACACATAACAAATTTAAGGAGCTGGAAAATTAAAGGTTATAAATTAATAATTTATATTAGCTTTAACGGTTAACACCACTTACTAAAATTAACTGTTATCCTTCTCTCTATTGATCTGAACATTCAATAAACAATTGTTGGTCATTAATGGATGCTATGGCCTTAGATCTGTTATCATTTCACTGTCCCTATTGTGATATCACTGTGATGCCCTTTAGTTGTTATCGCAACTTAGTTGCTATCTTGAATTTGAATAAAAAATATGTTTCCTATTTCGGCCGTTAATAAGTAAAAAGGGAAATTCCCTTTTCTATGAATGCAATTTGGCCGCTAAAAGTAGAATATTTTGATTTAATTATTTATAAATAATGGTAAATATTTTACAAAGTTTCCTTAAATCAAGATCTTAGAACAGTTGAATTATTTGAACTTTTTTTTTTTTTTTTACCCCAATGGTAGATTGTGAACAGTTACAGCAAAAAAAAAAAAAAAAAAAAAAAAAAAAAAGAACAACAAAAAATAAAAAAGAACAGAGAATACAACAAAACATGCTGAAACAGAATTCATTAATCGAACATAATGCCAAGTTGTAGATCTTTTAGCCACTGAAAAGTGTTACCAGGTGCGCCACGGGGAGGTAGTTATTTGAACTATATAAGATTAAATTTGCTCTCCCAACCTATATCACAGATGATTTACTTTTGACACAGAAAGATGTAAAAGGAAAGATCCTTCAGAGGAATTATCTGATACGAAGTAATAAATAAATGTTTAGTGAATTCTTTGAAGGATTAAAACTAAAATAATTTATATTCGAATTACAATATGAGCAGCTAAGTGAAAGATATAATAATCTGAATTAAGTAAAGAAATTTAAAAAATTGCTTAAGATGATGACATAGAAACACTAATTCATTGAAATACTAAATATTTAACAACAATTGGGCCTAAGTTATATAAGTGGTTATGGTTTGATTAAAAGTGGTTATAAGTTTGAACACTTGAGCACATTCTCCTTATGGGCTTGAGCGGCCTAGTTGACAAGTGGCTAGCGCTCTGGCATTTGGTATCACAGGCTTCAGATTCTAATCCTGGCAGTGGCATGGATGTTTGTTAGTGGTTCGGAGTACACTTTAGTAGGTTCCGGCCTGTTTAGCTCTCATGTGTACAAAATGACTGTAGAATTACAAACCAAACCAAACCTTATGAGCTTGGATGGAAACTCCCCTCCCCCTCCAGCCAGCACCCTGGGTACATATCTGAATACTACAGTGCAATTTTCCGAAACCTAAACATAATGTACTTTTTCAAACATGCTCAGTAATTGCTTAGTCTAAGAATAAGTCAAAATTGGTAAAACTTTTAATTGATTCAGGAAGAAGTGAAAAAAAATTTTGTTACTAAAGAATTAGCTTGTGAATGAAAACTATTTGTTATTCTCAGAGAATGCTTAACAATTTATCCTTTTAGAAGGAGCCATAAGGGCGATATGGAATTTAAAGTATACCATCTGTAAACAAAAGTAAAAATGGTGCCCACTCTAATACAATGGTTGAAATACTAAGAGATTTAATATCTGGTATTATTCTTCAAATGTCAAAACGTAAGAATTAAAGAGTGCTTTCTGATTTAAATCTCTAAGACCAAAAAATAAACATACTATTCGGAACTGAATATTTTAGGTGTATACAAAGTGGAAATCTAATTAAAATTTATTCGTTTCTCCAAAGATATTTGGGCTTACCTTAATGGGCAAAAATAGAAAAAAAATAATACAATTAATACACTATTTTTATGTGATGAAACAAACACATTTGGCTAGCAATCTACTTTAAAATTTTATTCAATAAGCATCGAAAATAAAAGTTAAATATTTTCTAAAACCGATTTAAATATAATTAATACTTTTTAATGACGATTTGAAATTTAATAATGATAGATACGAAACACAGCTTCTGTGGAAAGAAAACAAAATTGTATAAAATTATAATTTTGTTGTAGCCGAACAAAGATTTTGGGAATTTGAAAATAAATTAAAAGGAAATTATATTTTATGCTATGAATATAATAACATTATGTGGACAAAATGATAAAGGAATTATTGAGGAATATAAATTTATTAATTAACGAAAGTTATGGTTACTATATATCTCATAGACTCGTTATAGGGAGGGATGAATCAACAACAAAAGTTAGTATGCCATCAAAAGTAAATATGCTTTATCTTCCAATAATTATCTAGTGTCTGGCTCAAATTTAAATAACTTAATGTATATAATTTTTAAATTTCGTATTTACAAAATTGCATTTTGTGCCGATATTGAGAAGACTTTGCACCTAATTCAAATTGTTAATAAATATAAAATTTTCTTGAAATTTTCATGGTTTGATAATTTTGTGGATAGCAACTTAAATTAAGTTTTTAAAATGTGCTTATTACCATTTGGTGTGGCATCTAGTTCATTTATTCTGGTCCCTACTATTAAGTCTCACATAAAAAGTTTCAAAGAAGAAACAATAAGTATGCTTGATAACTCCTTATACATTGTAGCATTTTACCCACGAGAAGAGTTGGAGTATTTCGTCTCAGGAGAGAGGAATATATATTCTTCTTCATTTCTTTATAATAACAACCTATCATTCAAATTTCACAGTTAAGCAGTGTTGTGAATATTTATATTATATGTTACATGCAATTAGTGTTTTGTACTAAGGAGCAGCATGTCACTCAAATGTGACAACAGATAATCAGTGTCATGGATAATGAGATTTTATGAAATTAGCGATTTCTGTTCGACCTTCACAGATCGAAACAATTATACATGGGAAATGGATTACACGTGATGAGTTGCTGCATCGGGATTAGTGATAGACCATGGGCTGAAGAAGTGTCGACTCTAATGAGAAGTGATGGAAGCTGACCCCCCCCTCCTCCTCTTGACGGACATTTTTAAAGGGAAAGAGTTAGCAGATTATCGCGAAAAACACTTCTTTTAGATTCGTCGCAGAATTCTCTTCTTTTTCTGAAAATGACTGAATAGGCTAGAGATTTCGCCTGTTTACAAAGTGAGCCCCTTATGGTTTCGTGTATCATGCCGTGTGATAATTAAAGTCTGCCGTAGACCGAGCCCATTAGTTTCATCGTAGACTCGAGAACTCTGAAAATCTTCGACCTCGGAGTGAATGTACTTATGAATCAAATTTACATCTTTAATTTTCATTTATTTTTAAACAGAGTTATGTATATATATATATACATAATGCTTGTAAATAAAAATTAAAGTGTTCTCTTGAACCTGAACGTCGCCCCGTTATAGGTTTAATATAGGCCGAGACGTTACAATGTAGATGATCTGTTCTTTGCAGTAGATTCTAGTGATGAAGCGTTTTCCTTGTTGAATATTGCTGTTAAAATACTGAAAGAAACTCGTATGAACTTAAGAAAACTTGAAATTAATTCGATAACACTGAAAAATAAAGGAAAGAAAAATGGAGTATTTTCAGAAAAGACAATTCAGAGTTTTATGCATAACTTAAAATTGTAATGAGAACATATTGAAATCAGACGTACAAAATTTTAAAAACATTTGATTGAGAAAATGTAACTATACATAGAATGTTACAAACTGGGATTAAACTATATGATCTTGTAGGATTCATTGCTTCTGTTATTAAATTAAAGTTTTGTTGAATGGAGAAATTGTGAAGTTTTTTTAAAATAGAGCTTTATGTTTTTGTGTTGCCAGTCTTAAAGAATATGGAGCTATAGCATATTTTCAAGATCAGATTTAGGCTTTTGGTTTAAATATGGCATAACTATATTTCTCAAACGTGGCTTAACTTTTTCTAATGGAAAGATCCAAAATTATCTTGCTCGAGAAAATATTCTTTTCAATTTTAACCACCCTACAGTTTCTCACTTCAGCGGGAAACAATTTAAAAGATTCAGAAACTTGTTCGAGATTATGACAGATGTCCTTCAGCAGAGGTGTTCGAGTAGACTGACTAATCGAAGATGAGCAAGAAGTTACTAAATCTATGAAAACTTTTTATTCTATTTACATATATCATAATGTATCTTATCCTCATAAGATGTAGAATTGTTATTATTCCTGTATGTACGTATATCAAAATTGTGTTTAATATCCTCATCTAATAAATTAATATAAAAGTATATTTAGTTTTTTTCATAGAGAAACAGTTTGTTATATATCTATGCATCTCTATATAGGCTGTAGGTTTTTTTTTTTCTAAAAGAAAATTCTACTACTGAACATTACTTCTTATTTAATACAGTTGAATACTACAATAACTGGGATACTTTTTTGGGAATTTTTCTTGATTTCTACAGATTGAGGAAATGTTGTCTTTTGATCTTAAAATTGTTTAAAAGAGTTTAAATCAAAATTAATGTGAATAGATTACAGAATTAAATTCATTACTAGCCATTAAATACCCAGCAGTTTATTGAATTTTGGTTGACATGTTCAATTTGATATGTATATCACAATGAAATTTAAATGATTAGTATAATAGTCAGAATACAAATCATTAGTTCTGTCATTTAACAGCAGTGTATAAGACAACAGATGTTTCCATCATTTTTGATTGCATTTTATTTGAAAAGTTTGAGAAGTCATTTTATAGGCACTATTTGCCTGTAGAATGACTCCTCAAATTTTTCTAATTAAAAGCACCCTTTGCCAGAACAAATATTTTCATGCCTCTGGGTATAAAAATACAGATGATTAATTCTCAGTGTCCCACGAGTAATCTACTCATGGATGGAGGTGAAGGGGCCAGCTTCTGTTCTGACTAAACACCTGTAAATAGAAGTCTGACATGGATCCGCATTGCAGAAGCAAGGTAGTGCCTTCGGAAGGACTTTTAGGGGATCTACTCCACATTTGCGAAAACCGAAAAACCAGGTAGTTCGACTAATGAGGCAAGATGCTGAACATCGCAAAACGCTATTGAATCTCTTTGTTTTAGGAAACAGTGTCTACAACAAAACCGTCAGTAGATTGAACCTCAGCCCTAATGATCAGCCGCAGCACACGTCGCCATGAGATTGGCATAAAAATGCATATATTAGTGATACATAAATTAGAAATATGAATTAAAACAGTTGCTAATAAAAAACAATTTTTAATCTTTCCTGTTGAATTTAGCCACTTATTCGTAAAAAGTTTTTTTGTTTCTTCTGAAATATGAATATTATAGCTAAAAATAATAATTTTAAAGCTCTTAAAAAATTAAATTATTCCCACCATTTTCTTAAATTTTCAAGAATTTGAAATATGTAAAAATTAAGTTTTATAAAATAAGATTTCCATCTGAAAAGGCCCAAGTATTCCTTTAAAAATAAACTCGCAGTGTTTGAAAAATTCAACCTTGCAATTAATTTATGTATTCTACTTGAATTTTCTTTGATAACATTTATTTATGTTTAGAAACTTAATATAATTAAAATAAAAGTGAAAACATACTAGCACCAATAGAAATAAATTACTTTTATTGTCAAATGAGAAAAAGAAAACATTTAAGATAAATGAAAATTAAAGGTTCTGTTAATTTTATATTTACTAGTCAGGGAATAACAGTAGAATAATTTTTGCTTACACTTTAATTCAGAATATGAAAACTGTGCTACAGCAGAATACATAGATCAAACATGGAATGATCATTCATAGCATTTTCAATTTTGCCTTCAGGGTTACTTTTCCAAATGAAAAGGAGGGCTATGTGAATTTGATATTCACTCCAAGTGTTAAGACAAAAACTGAACTAATTACTTTTTAGTTACAAGAATTAATTAGTTTCAATAAATAATTAAAAACATGGCTGTATTTTCGATTATTGCCCATGCAAGGAATTTAGTTTGGTTAACATTTACAACCTACATTTTAAGAGCCCCTAGTCTGCTAGTAAAATTAATATGGCATGGCAGAACTGAAATTAGCACACACAATGATCAAGTAGAGTATAGAAGTTTATAATGAGATGATTATACAATAGTTGCTTATCTTGATCAAAATTTGACGTTTGAGATGAGAGTATAAAATCACTGATTAAGTGAAAGATGTGAAATATAGCATTGTCACGACATACATGAGTAATGACAGAGAAAGTCTATGAATTTAAAAAAATTCCATAATATTTCCATTTCTTAAAATAAAAGACTTTAAACATATAAAATCAAGATTTAATTTTTTATAGTATCATAACTTAAAATATTGGAATCTCCCATTCACTGTTGAAAAATATTCTTTATGAATGCTTACAGATAGGATATTTTTAGTAAAATCAAATAAAGTGCTTCCAACTGTAAAGTTTCATTTCTTTATATATTGATATGCCTTTAATTCTATCAATTAACATGTACTTAAATTAAAAAATTTCTATTTCAAAAGAAAGTAATAGCATACTTTTTAAAATAGCATGTTTATTATATTATTTATTTTACAAATGCCAAACATTGGCACCTATATACATACATACACATTTATATAAAAAAGTAAAAAAAAAATATTAAAAATTAAGTTAAAATTTTTTTTAAAAAAAAAAGTTCAGTTTCGTAAAATCATAATTTAACTTAAAATCCTATTTAAAAATGAATTAGAATCTCCCACTGAATTTAATTAATTTATTAAAGTTTTGCTATAATAAAATAATTTAAAGCAAAATATTTATATATTTTCAATTTTATCATAAAAGAAATCATTTTATTAATAAATATACATTTAAAATGTTTAAAATAATTTAAACAAAAAATATAAACATTTAAATTTTTATATTCAGGAGTTTGATATGTAATTAGTGATTAAAATGGAGATTTATTAATCAGCTAAAAAGTTATTACAATTAACACTTGATATCAAAGCAAATATACCTATTAGTAAAGTTCATTACAATCACTGCTTTACAAATTAAAAGATGGAGATAATGAGGGAGAATGGTATGTCTCAGCAACCTAACTGCCATTTAGAGTTCATGGGGAATTAACTGCCCTTTCTCTATTATAGTTATAGAGAAGCAACCACCTTTTCTTAGTGGAGGTTAATGCTAAATCTACTAACAATCCTACCAAAACAAATATGAATGAACTCCGATCAAGTGACTAACATTGAAAAAAAACTCAAAGAGCAAGTTTCTTTTACAACTTGCTTTGTAAACTTCTAAAAGAAAAGAAAAACAGAAAGAAATAACTTAAATTGAGACTAAAATAAGAAATAAAAACAAACAGCAAAATCTTATATTTCTAATAAATATAATTTTTATTTCATATTATTTTATAGGTTGAGCTGTAGGTGCAAAAATATTTCCACTTTGTTTATTTGCAGTTCTTGAAGGTGCAAAACCTAATAACTTTTGAATATTCTGAAAAGAAAGGAAAAAAAATTGTAGTTATACATCACATAAATTACATAAAATTCAATATGATTGAATTTATTCTATTTCAATACAATTAAATTTATTACAAAAGCTATGAAACTAATTTAAAGTTACTCAAAGGAAATCAAATTAGATAATTATATAAAGTGCTCCATTAATTATAAATAACTAGCTGCAGAATTATGTTATTTTTATTTGATCATTATTTTATAAATATAATAAATGCATCAGGAAATTTTTTCTTTTTAAAAAAGTTATTTAATGGCATTCATATAATGATGTAAATTATAAAAACTTCTGATAACAATTACATTTTCTGAAACGATTTAATGGCTAATAAAGTAACAAAAATATACAAAGATACATACCTGGCGAATTGACATAGTACATAAAATATATAAAAATATGAAAGAGCAGTCACTGTAGTCGTCACCTAACAAATTTCGATGAGATAATCCTTGAATCCATCCTATGGGTATAAAAGGTAACTTGGCAACTACTCGGCCATCAAATCTGAAAACATTTATTTTAGTACAATTGTTAAATATATTATTTTATTTTGGCTAGATGGAAAAGTAAAAATAAAAAAATTGAAATATATAAATGATAAATAATTGAAAATAAATAATAAAGTTAAAAATAAATAATAAAAAGGGGATAAAGTTTTCAGCTTGCAAATGAAATATACAACTTTGTACAAGTTTTAAGGCAAAATTGTAAATAGGTAAAGTACGCTTTATGATATCTAGCATGGCAAATAAGCAGGGACGTATTAATATGTTTGATTCAAAGTCTTTTTTAAAAAATCAAACAAGTCAAGATTTAATCATTAAAATTAAACAAATATTTTAGAAAATTGGAATATTAATAAGTATTTCAGGATCTTCATTTATTTGTATACAAATGTAAAAAAGAAATTCCGATAGTTGATTCTAACATTTTAATAGAAGTATTATTTCACAGGTTCTAAAAAATTAATCCAATTTCATCTTCAAATGAAACTACTATTTTCAGAATTTGCAAGATGTTCTAGTATTATGCATTTAATTCTAATTTTTATTGTTTGCAACTAAACTAATTACATTAATCAGGAATGAAGCATGATTCTGAAGCAAGGTATGTTTGTTTCTAATAATTTTAAAAAATTCTAGGAGAGGCATTGTTAAATTAAATTAATTATGCCAAACAATTTTAAAAATTACAAAATTTTTAAAGTATATTTATATAAAAATAATTTTTAAATATAAAATATTATAATGTCACATGAAGTTTCAAAAAAGTAAAATAAGTACATAAAAATTTCAGTGCTTTAAGGTAACTTATGATTTTTGTATATTGGGCACAAGCAGTGCCTAAAATGATTAGCCCTGATTTAGTTTTTTTTCAAATAAAATGCTTTGATGGTTTAAAATATATATATATATATATGACCATCATTTTTAAAAAAAAGCCTAGGAAATAACATTTTAACATAATTTGAAAGCTTTGTTATGAAAATATGTTGGATTTTTTTTTTTTTTTTAATTTAAAGTGTTTAAAATCATATTTATTAGTTAATTGTTTTGAATTTTATATTTCAGATTTAATTATTGTAATTAAATAGCTCAAATAAGTAAAATTAAATATTTATGTATATTACAAATTATTTAGCATCGCTTAGGCAATAACATTTTCATATATTTTTAAATTTCAAGAACGCTGTTTAAAAGAAAACACTATATGTAAAAAACTTAAGTCATTAGATTACACTGATAAAATTGGAATATTTGAAAACATATTTAAAAATATGTATTAAAAATTATGCTAGGGAAGAAAAACAAAGTTTTTATACTTACATAGAATTAAACATACTCAGGAGTGCTGTAAATGCAAATCCAATTGCAAACATTGATTTCATTTTTACCTAAAATGAGTTAAAACTGATATTTAGTAAAAATGAGAAATATAAAGCAGTATACAGTTAAAAATATGGAATATATAAATTTTCATCAATTATTAGAAAAATTAATGCGCAAACATTAATGCAATTCTTTTCTATATTAATTTTAAATAATACAACTTAAAAAACTTTACAATTTAAAATGTATCTTTTGCTATACATTTACTAAATTTTATTTTATCTGGTTCATTATAAGAATTATTAAAAAAAGAAAAAAAAAACTATATTTTGAATAAAGCAAATTAAGTAATTAAAGTTAATAATGTTGAAAGACTTTCACTGTAATATCATACATTTGAACTGTCTTTCCCACATTAATTTAAAATAAGAAGAAAAAGCAGTGAACTGTAGTTTATTATGTGTTAAATGCATTTAATCACCTTTAACAAATTTTTATGACAAAAAATACATAGCTGTTCAAAAATTAATATTTTTCTACTTCATTTAACAAAGGATGTTGTTTCTTTCTTTCATCGATTTGCTGAAAATATTAACTGAATTGATTAACTTTGATTTTCTATGTTTCAATATATTTATTAAAATCCAAAACTTAAATATGGATTAACTTAAACATAATTATTCTGAGATAATTCAAAATTTTATTGTGCAATAAATCAATAAATCACTTAATGTGTTATTTTCTTATTACATTATTTCATTTTTAATTAATGATATAATAAAATGAAAATATATTGCTCTCTTTATATATCTTGTAGATACATTGATGTTCAAAACTATAAGAATTTTCAGATTTCATTGATTACCTCCAGAACTACAAAACAGATTTTAATAAAATTTTACTTGAACATAGACTTATATAATACATATGTATGATTGTACACAGCACTCTTTGAATCGGAAGCTATGAAGCAGTTGCTACAGAATTGAAAAAAAAAAAGAAATGGTTTAATAGGTATGGTCCCCTCTTACAGATATACAGGCCTCACACTGCGATTTCATACTGGAAATAAGCCAGTTTATGAGTTCCTGTGGCAATTGATTCCATTTGTTCAACAATGCTGCTTTTATTGCCAGGATGGTTCTTGAAGGAGGGTTCAGAGTCGCAATTACCCTCCTTAATTAACAGAGCATCCCAAACATGCTCTATAGAGTTGAAGTCAGAGATCAGTCTGACCAATCCATCTTTCAAATATTTTCAATTTCCAGAAAATTGCCCCGACCAGATGAGCTCTATGCAACCAGGCGTTGTTATCCATTAAAATGAAATTAGGTCCAATTTTCAACTTTGAAAAGGCAAACATAGGATTCCAAGAATGCATCCTATATCTCACATCAATCACAGTGCTTCTTTCAAAGACATGGATGGGTGTGTGGCGGCGCAATATGATGACTGCCTAGACCATCAAACTTCCACTGCTTTAATGGTCAATTCCTCAGACATGAAGGTAGTTAGCAGGCCCTTGCTCCTTTCCATATGAAAGTAAGTTGAGAGTGTGGTTAGGCTGAACAGGGACTTATCAATGAAGAGAACAGTTGTCCATTAATGAATGCTCCAATCTCTAAGATCTGTACACCATGCTAAATGAACTCTCCAGTTTGTAGAAATGAGTAGGATGCAGACTGCAGGTCTTCTTGCAAACAGCCCTCTCTCATGAAGCCTTCTGAAAACAGTAATTCTTAAAACTCGCTCTTCTTCTGACCACATAGAAGTCGCGAGAAATGAGAAGCTGCAGCATCCCTATTTTACCTCACCTCATTATCATACAAACAACGATCATTTTTGGATTGGATTTGCAATTGCAAAGGTGCGATGGATACAATATTTTGAAAGTGTTTTCATAAATTTGCATTTTCATAATTTTCATAAATTTGCATGCTGAGCATTACATTGAAATCCCTTACAAATCTGGATTTGAGACTGGCCTGCTTCTAGCACTCCACAATTTGCCACTTCATTCCATCTTTAATATTAGTGGTTACTTATTTTTACTGTTTGAATTTAACTAATTGCTGGAAAACAAAAACACCAAGGAATTTGCCGAGATTAGCAAGCAAATGAAATGTGAATATTTGTCATAACATCTTATAAAATCTCTCTTAACTAACTTCATCCACACATACATGTATCCAATTACATACTCGACACATAAGATTTGCATCTTTGTTTTGCAGCAGTTTTGCAATTTGGTCGATTATTTACGTGAAATTCAATAAAATATGCAAATTCTCTTAATTTAAAACACCAGTGTATATGCAGGGATATGAGAAAAAAAAAATTAAGGAATATATTTGTTTACTTTTCCACAATTGTATGCATGTGCAATATACACATATAACAAGAAATTACAAAATGTCTTGATCAACAGTACAAGATTATTGAATATTATTATTTACTTTTATATACATTGGCTAATACTATTCTTCAATATATAGTAACAACCTTACTCACCAGAGATAGATCTCTGTTGTTATTTTTCAGTTTCTCTTCTTCTCTTTCTAAAAATAAATAATCCATTATATTTACACTTAAAAATTTAATTTGCTAAAATCAATGAAAAAAAAGGACACTGCATATATAATAAAACACTAATGCTTTTTATAATAAATTGTCAAGCTATAAATAAGCAACTATTTTTTACAATTAATCGTTACCACATTTGAGTTTTTTTTTTTTTTTTTTAGTTTTACTAGAGTTTATTTTCAAGTTAGATCAAAATTTATTTCTTCTTGATTTGTTATAAAACTTAAAATTACCAATTTTTTTCTTTTGTTGTCGATAGACAGCATCACCATGTACTTCCTTCTTTTTTTCTCCACTAAAAATACAAAATGCAAATCTATGAAAGTTAGTACATATCTTTAAATATTTTATTAAAAATATTTGGTTCTTTTCTATTAGGCAGTTGTAAAAAAAGAATATTGTCAGGAACTAAAAATTGGCATGAATAAAAATCAAGTTTTTGGCAAAACCTATAAAACAGTCTACAAGATTAAAAAAATTATTTTGCTAACAAATTTAAAAATCCCGAGACAATCATTAAATTTTTATCAACAAAATTCTAAGTTAAATTCTTTTTCAGGGACAGACAATAGAGTATTTTCTCAGTATATATATATATATATATTCAATATTTCCCCACAAAATATTGAGTAAATATGGGAAAGTGAATTAAAACACATCAAACAACAGCACTTCTACTATTTAGTATGCTATCTAGCAGAATTTATATGAAGAAAAAGAACTTTTGGCAAAATTAAAAAAAAAAAAAAAAAAAATGATAAACAATTGTTTCATTCCTTCACATTAGTTACAAAACAATAATAAAACATTTTGAATATTAAATGAAATTCATATTTGACAATTTTTCTTATACTAATGTTATATATATTAGTCAATTTCTTCACAGTTCAAGGGGGATACCTTAGTAGCTTTTCTTTAATATTACTATAAAGATAAAAAAAAAAAAAACAAATCATTTCTTACATCTTTTACTTTGTCTTTCAACTTCTGCTTTTAATTTTTGATATTTTTCTGTTCTGTATACCATTAACCATGTTAATCCTAGAAAAAAATTTTTAAAAAAAAGCATATTAATATTTTTGAAACTAATTTAGTTTCAAAATTTAACTAAAAATAATTATTAGAAAGTAGTTTAATAAATAAACACACATATATATACATATATTTTATCCCCTTCAAAACATTGTACACATCATTATCATCAGAACTAAAATTTTTTTACAAGAACACATAGCATCCTTAACATTACAAAATAGCAACTGAAGCTTATAATAGAGCTCTTTACTTAATACATTTTTTACAGACAAATTTTTTTTTTGCTTTTACCAATCATGCATCAAATTCATTTCCATTCATCACAATAAAAGGGTTTGAAGTGATTTGATCGATAGTTCCTATGACTATTCTAGGGATGACCACAAATCCATAATCCATACAGAGGTTGGGAAGGAGGGGAGAAGGGTATGAACCCCTAAAATGCACTACTGGGATGTCATATCAGTAGCAAATTTTTCAAATGAAATTATCTGATATTAGAAACAATATAAAAGAAACAGTGATTCTAGAAAACCTAGAACTGATGAAAATGGATTACTCTATTAAAATTAATGATTCATAAAATAAGTGTAATCATATTTGAGTAGGCAATAAAGAAAAAAAAGGAAACACAAATATTTTTTTATTAATATATCTATAGAAAAGTTATACATGCCGATATTTTAGGATTAATTCGCCAAAAAATATTACCTAAGTTTGGCACATGCATTTTTTATTATTAGAGTTTTTGCATAATGTTTTTATCGACCGGTATTTTCTCCCTACCGCGCAAGCTCATAGGAAACATTATTACAGATATGCATGCACAATTTCCTATGAGCATGCACGCTAGGGGAGAAAAATACCGGACGATGAAAAAACTTTTATGCAAAACTCTCTATTATTTTATTTTCAAAATACTCTCATATCTCTATCAAACTTTTTACTATCGCATATAGTTTTATAAATGCATGAATATGGGTTTATTCAATATTTTACATTACTTCAGTGTTAATTCAGAACATATTGCATTGCTTATTCATATAAGAAAAATCATTTTTTTCTTTGATAGAAAAGTAAAAGACAAACAAGAGTAAAAGCCTTTTAATTTTGTTATCTTACACATGACCATCACAAATTACATGTCTTACAAGTAATTTTTAACAGAATGAGTAAAATAGTTTTCAGTATGCATGTTATCCTACTTATTAGATCTGCTAGTACCACTTCATCTCATACAAATCAACATAAATAAAAATCTAAACTTTTTAAAGATAATCCAAATGACTATCACAATGGTGAAAGTCTTGGTATTAATAATAATTTATTGACACATGACAACCTAGATGACTTAATATGACTCACTTTAAAAATTATAGCATACTTTTTGGGATCAGGAATACAATAGTGTAATCTTCTTCACCGCAGGATGAAAGTATGCTACTTTTTTTGAAATTGATTAAGTTTTTGGTTTTTTTTCCCCAAAAAGAGCATATATGAAAATGATATAATATAAACTTTAAGGCCTGCTCATAATATAAATGAATAGTGTTTAACGAAATACATGTATTAATAAAGATAAATAGTATTTCTTAGTATTAATTGTCAGAAGTTCTATATAACACTACATTTTTTTTTTTTTTAATGGATGTGATTTTTTATTCTTTTAAAAACAGTCAAATTCAACCGATTATCCAAGGGACCTTTTTATTTGTATTATCTTTCCATTTTTTTCTGATTTCTTCTTATTCAGAGCAATAGGATAAATTGGGAGTAAACAGCTAACGGGAGCATAAATCTCAAAGTCAAGTCCAGTTCGAGGAATGGCGTGTTTCTTAAATCAAAAGTTAACCTGTTCCTTTTTGCACAATGGATACAAATTGTATTAGTTTCCACTAGCACATATTATTGATATAGAAAGAAAAACCCATGAAAATAAGAAGATTTTAGTCAAGATACAGTATAAAAACACATTCTAATGATAACATATAAAAACATGTTAATGAAGATACAGATCTGAAAGCGATTGCTAAGGTTAGGTTAAAAACTGAATATATAAATTTTTGTTGTTGCTTATTATACGAATGGGATAACAAGGATATGAGGCATTTCAAAATGATATGGTATTTCTATGAATATTTTACATATGACAAAAGAATTTTTTATGAGTTCACTTTTGATTGATATAGTAGATAAGCATTTATTTAGAGAAATGAAACATCTAAGATAAAGTGTTTTATGAGAGATATGAGTCTTATAGGAGTTTTATATAAGAAGAAGATAAGCATTTTTAAGATAGAAGTTTATAGAAGAGATAAGCATTTTTAAGATAGGAGTTTATATAGAAGAGATAATTATATCAATATAGGTGTGATGAAAATATTTGTGCAAGAAATGTATAACATTTTTGCCAAGGAAAGGATAGAATAAAAGTGAAATAAGAAATGAATTTCCCTAGGACTACAAATTAAGAACTTATAAAGATGAATGTTTTGAAAAGAAATTTGAATAACAGAAAAAACGCATACATTACATGGAAGAATGTCATGAAAAATCCTTTTGTGTGGTAATAGAAAAAGGTTTTAATTTTAAATTCAGCATGAAAAACACTGTAGATCAATTTAAAAAATCTATGTTACAGCTTTGTATTTTACAAATAAAAGAGGTATAGATTTTCTTTTACAATAATGAATTCATCATTGGAAAAATTTTCCACATTTTTAAATAGTGTTTTATTATTATACAATTCTTCTCACAGTTTAATATTTTTTACTTCAAACATTAATAAAAATGTACCGATAAAAATTCTTAACTATTAATCAACGAAGTTCCACACTCACACAATAATTTAGGAAGGAATTAGCATGATAATCTAATTTTAAATAATAAGGTCAATACAAACAAATTATGAAGAAATCAGAAATACAAACCTCTCCTCCAAGAAGAGCTGTGAAAAACGGGAAATAAATAAAATCAAAAAACTATCGTTGTACATTTCTAATTTTTATTTCTTTACACGGTACAATAATAAATGCTAAAACTATGAACTCATTCGCATGACAGCAATACGTAA